>PVHP010054505.1:0-10441 GCA_004024765.1 Zapus hudsonius | reverse complement strand
GTAGCCACCATATTTTTAGTTGTTGATATGTTAGCACTTAAATCTGCTTGATTTTATTGTTTTGTTTTCTGCTCATTCCTCTATCTCTTTCCTCATCTAGGTATTGACTTGTGTATGCTGTTTTGAGAGCATCACATTGCATGGGGGTTTTGTGTGTGCGTTTGCTCTAAATATTCTATCTTCAACCCTCTTCTCCTGTCACTCACCCCAGGGGGACTGGAATCAGTGAAGAGCAGAGCAGGAGTTGGCAGTGCTGCTGAGGTAGGCACAGGGCCATGGTGTCACAGAGAGCAGGAGACAAGGCTCCACAGAGGCCCCTCCTCTGACCCAGAGCCTCACCCATGCCAGCTCCCTGTTCTCCCTCAGGCCCTCACCCCCACCCAGGGCTCAGAGTCCGGAGGAGGACATTCTGAGCAGGCGGAAAGCCATGGTTCCCTCCTTTTCTGAGGCCATGAATGTCTCATGGTGACGGTCATGACACTGTAACAGTGTCCATCTGGGAGAGGTGACTGGTCCATCCTGCAGAGAGTCACTCAGGCGCCCGTAGAAATGGAAGGCTGATTCCCAAGGTTTCTCCTGGAGCATCCTTCCCAGGGAGACACAGGAATGGGCCAGGGCATCCAACCAGGAAACTATGGCTCCAAAAAAGGCAAAGAATCTGCCCCTTCCCCTCCCCTGCCTCCCATGGCTGCTGACTGTACTGTGGGGGCTTCCTGTGCCAGAAAGATAGGAGGGTGCAGGAGAACTCAGGTGTGTACATGAGGCCCATGGTGGTGTGTCTGTACCTGTGATCTGCATTCAGAACACAGTAGTATGAGAGGCTGTGTGTGTGAGATGATGTGTTTGTGTGATTGTGTATGGATGAGACTGGGTGTGTTTATGAAATTATGTGTGTATGTTATTATGACATTGTGTATACATGGTTGTATTGTGTGGTCTTGTGTATATGTGGCTGTGTATGTGATGTGTGTAGGTATGCGTGTGATATGTGGATATGATTGGTTGTGATAATGTATGAACATGATTGTGTCTGTGACCTTATATGTATATGATTATGTATAAGATGGCATATGTGTGGTTGTATGTGCGTGAGGAGAAGGCTTCACCCCAGCCTGAGGAAACAGGCTGAGAGGGGCTTGGACTGGTGTTTGTAGTGGTTTAGGGAGAGGCGGTGGGCTGGTGGCCAACACTCTGGGATGACTCCCTGCATTGGTCACTGGAAAGAAACAGAGAAGGCAAAGGCTCCGCATGTGTGATGTCCCACGCTGAGCTGTGATGAACACATTTAATCTGCCTTTGCACACATTTGCTCTGGCTTTGTTCTGTAGCAGATTTGAAGGATCTTACTGAAAGCCCCTTTGGTGAGGTGCTAAAATAAACAGAACCACAGGGTCAGGAGCCGGGACATCAGTCAGAGAAGACCAGACAGGGACAAGGGAGGCAGAGGGCTGGATTTGCAGATAAGAGGCCAAAGGGAAGCTGAGTCTGAAGGTGATCTGGCGAGGGATGGGTCCACAGCCAATCCCTGACTTCTCCGAGCTTTTCCACTGACAATAGCTCAGAAGCAAGCACCCGGAGCTGCCAGTGTTCAGCTGGGCCTTGAAGGAGCCTTGTCACAGGCACTCAGCCAGGTCACACCACATTTGGAATCAACAAAAAGAAGGCTTACCTGTGCCCAAGGTCTCTGCAAGGTTAGGTATCTGCCTCTCCTGGTAGGGATGCTCCCTACACATGGGTGTGTTCTGTGAGAAGTGAAGTGGGTCTATTAAATTTTGTTTAAGCCCAAATCTCATTTTAAATAACTTAACATTTGGGAGCTAGGAATATAGATCCGTTTTGGTAAAACACTTGTCTTACAAACATGGGGACCTGAGTTCTATCCTCAGAACTCCCTTTAAAAAATCCCATCTTAGCAACATTGTGTGAAGTCTCTCCTAAATTTCCACAGTCCCCCCCTCTCTTGAGGATACTCCAACTGCTGTTGGGGGATGGGGACAATGACTCTCTCTGATTTACTTCCTGCTGAATAGGACATGAAGTTATGGCAGTTGGGGGTATCTCTCAGAGAGGGGAGGGTCCCTACCTAGGCCAGAGAGAGAGAGACCCATCAATCATACATCACATCGTCAAGATTTTGTCCTGCCTAACATTGTGAGGCAGGAAGTGGGATATCTCCCCCAGAAGTGGGGAGTATTGCATTCTTATAGGGTGTCCAGTGTAGAGCGGTTCAGTGTAGGTGGTGTTGGATTGGTATCCACCATGAAAACTCGAGATCCATCCCCAAATTGTTCATCGAATGGCATCATAGTATCTGATATGGTCTGAGACTGTTCCTGTAAGGCTTGTAAAGCAGATGACATCCATTAACAGAGTTATTAAGAGATATACACACATTTAACCTTAATAACAGCACACGTGCCACCTTGGGAAGCCATGAGGATTTTTAGAGCCCTGTGATTTTGTATTTTTTTTATTATTTGCATTTCAGAATTAAGCAGGGGAATTTCCTCAGCAGTATTCTTTAAAACTTTTTGTGTATATATAAAAGATTATGTCTTTTAATCCAATGGATGGAAAGCCCGCTTAGGCAAGAGATTAGACGTCAGCTCACTCTCTGGATCTCTAGCAAAGTGGAGACTTCAAGGACATTCCTACTTTTTACTTTCGGGGCCCAATCACTCTAAACTGACTCATAGGAGGCAGTGTTCTATTGTGGTGTGTGTACATGTGTGTGTGTTGGGGATTTCCTAAGCTGTAAGCACCCTTTGGCACCAAGCACAAGACTCCTAACATCACAGCTGGAAGTACCAGTGTCTTGTAATATCAGGAAGTACCTGTAGGGAGTTGAGGAGGTGGTCCCAGAAAAACTTTTAAAAGTACAGGTGTCGGGGTCAGATAAATCTAGGACCATGGCCTAATTTACTGGGAAACTTTAGAAACCCTCATGATATCTTCAAGCCTCAGTTTCAACCCCAGATGCTTCAGCCTGTTATGATCTGGTTTAGGTAGGGAACTAAGGCTGAGATGTGGCGACACACTTGAAGTTATCCCCTGGACCAAGAGGCAGACTCCAGGGTCCAGAGCCCGTGCAGTTGTGTGGCCAGGCTCAGGGAGCTGGCAGGATTCCAGCTGGGAAGGATTCTCAGAACAGATAGCTACAAGGTCCCAAGGACACAGTGATTCAAGAAAAGGAGCAGCCAACCCAGAGGTGGGCAGGTGGGTACCTGAGCTAACACCTATGTAAACGCCTCTTACAGTGTGACCTTGGCCAGCGCCTCTCCTAGAGCCTGACTTCTCTCTTCCTAAGACATAGCTACCAGCCCTGCATGCCTCCCTCATGAACCACAAACTCCAATACTTACCACTGCACATGGGAGGAACACAGAACCCTGCTACCCCCAACTGTGACAAGAGCAGCAGCATGAGTGGACTGCCACCCAATTGCCCCAAGAGGGACGTCAACATGACATCCACTCAGCCCTGCCTGCTAAGGAACAAAGTGGTCCCACTGTCAAAACCCTGGAATCTGAGAGGGCAGGCTGAGGACTCTAGAGGTCCCCTGGCACCTCTGCCCATCTCCCTGGGGACCAGGCCCAAGGATGATCTCACTCTGATTTTCTTCCCTTTGACACCAAAGTCAGAACTCTCTCCCTGGGCTATTTGTACCCGGGGCTGAAGAGAAGGCTTTCCGAAGCCCTTCCAGTCTGACTGGCTCTAACTGGGGAGGTCAGGTTAGAGCCACTGGACTAGGTGAGAACAGCCTGTCAGGTAGAGAAGCTGCTGACACAGCCCTGCCCCGACCTGTGTCCTATCCCATCCATGTGGGATCCACCTGGGATCCAGGAGACCTGATTCTTGGATTTGCAGTGGCTTAGGCTATTGGAATAGTCCAGTCAGCCAGGGAGTTACCTGGACACCCAGGCCTGAATGCTGGAGTCAGCTGGGCTCAAAACCTGCTGTTCAGAGCATTCAAAGAGCCTTAGGGAGGAGTCTGGGGAGGAGCAGCTGGGAGACTGTTTAAAATGGCAGCCAGCATTCAGGGTTCACTCCAGGACCAAGGCAGGAGCATAGGCAGAAAATGTCAAAGGCCAGGGTCCTGGAAGCCTTGCCAGGCCCTTGCCAGACCAGGAGGAGAACAGAGATCGGGAAATGAGATTGTAGACAGAAGAAGGAGGAGACTCAATGTCATGAAGCCAGGCAGGACATTGGGAGCCTTTGGGCTGGAGCTCTGTGGGGAGAAGGCTTACCCAGCAGGATGATGTCAGAAGTGGGAAGCAATCAGTGCTTATCACTGCCTGGGGAGCTAGAGTGAGGTCTCAAACACTCCTGGTCATGTAGTTGGAGAGTCAGGGTGAGGTTTCAGATGCTCCTGGTCATGGAGTTGGGGGGCCCGGGGTGAGTTGGATCTGGAAGATTTAAATTATTATTTAAATTTACTTAAATAAGTTTACTGCACCCCTGTTATGGATTGGACCCTGCAGAGAACAAGATGGTCAGACACTTCTACCTGCTGAGACATTCTAAGGGGAGGTGACTCCCAGGCAAGGGTGGAGTGGAAATGGCCAGGAAGAGCCAGCAGATAGAGTGGACAGCTGCAGACGCTGGGTGACCCAGCTGTCCTTTCTGTAAATGGGGAGCATCTTGCAAGGCTGAGATGGGGGTGCGGGGCCTCACATGCTACCAGGTCTGTTAAAAGGGTTCAGCTAACAGTCACACTGCAGAAGAGAGGAGACATAACCCTGCTGGATGATCATCCAGTTACTGGGCCTGGTCTACTCTCAGCCCAGGCTCTCTCAAGGGATGGAGTGGAAGGCAGAGTGGGCCACCTGCTAATGACCTGAGTCACTCCTAGCTTTGTCACACACGTGATGTCAGACCTAGGGCAAGACACCTTCTGCTCCAGAGAGTCAGCTACCACACACGAAAACAGGTTCTTTGATGCACCTGACTCTGTGCCTGAGTTTCCCTGCTACTCCAAAACATATGACCTGCTCCAATGTTGGCATCCAGTATCTTTTCCTATATTGAGAGTTTACAGGTCAGTATGACCTTGCAGCTCCTTCTGTTAAAGCTGTCATTTCTCATAAGATGACAACTCTGGAATGTTCTCTGGACAGGGCTCTGCATTCTTGGAGGCTGAAGGCTCCCCTGCAGCCCAGCTGCCCCAGAGCCAGGGATGGAAATGCAGAGCGTGGTTAGCACAGACTCCACAGGGAGACGACGCCACAGGTTTGCTGGTGACAGACTCGTAAAAGAAAACCGAGTGTTTTGGACCAGGTAGGAATGAAAATCCTCAGAGGCCAGAGCTGCAAATTGAAGCACACACTGTGGGCTGTCCCATGCAATGTCAATCAAACATACAGTGCCAAATAAATCAACCACTCAGGGGCCCAGGGGAGTTAGGCCTCCAGATAGAAGCAGATGGCTTTCTCAGTGTAAACCCACTGAGGTGCATCTCTCGTGACATCTGAACCTTTGCTTCCCCCTCCCCTATCTGGTCCACTCCCAATGAAGGTTTTTTCCCCATGAAATGGAGGGGTTCAAAGGACGAATATATAACAACGGTAGCAGCCGCTTCCCACATTCTTACTCTCCTCACAGCTTGGCATGGCTGCTACTGATGCCACCTTACACAGAGGAATCAGCCTCTGAATAACTTAGTCATGCAGAGGAATAACTGGTAGAGCCAAGACTTGAACTTCATCCTGTCTGATTCCAGAGACAACATTCTTTTGGCATATTCTGTGCCTTGCAGGCCATGTGTGCGCCTCAAAAGGGAAGGTGAGAGACCTGTGAGGCTCAAACCTAATGTACCATTTGAGGGTCACACCTCAAGGACAGCTGAAAATAAAGCTAAATTTTGCCCAAGGGCAGAACCCCCGCCCCAAGCTGACAAGGGCATAGGGGTGAAGAATCATTGTTTAATTCACTTGGTCAAGTACTTATGAGAATCCTACAAAGTACGGAACCATGTTCTAAACACTGGATATGTAAGAGTAAAGAGATGCACAAAGTCCTTGCACCCCTGGAGTCATATTCCACCCAGGAGACAGATAAAAGCCAAGTCCCTGTATATGTGGGTGTGACAAATTCTGAAATAAAGAAAAATGGTGAAGAGCGAAAGACAGAGGTTCGTTAGAGCAGGTGCTGAAGGAGGAGTCTCTGAGGAGCAGAGGCCAAACTAGCATGTTGGAGTGAAGCTGGTTGACAACTGTCAAGAGAATGCCACAGTCCCAGGGTTCCAGTGGCTGCAAAGGCCTCAAGGATAACAGAGGATGGGGTATCTGAAGCAGAAAGAGTGAGGGGAAGGGGTGAAGTATAAAGGTCCCTTAGAGTCTATAGGCCATGGTGTCCTGATTCATGTTTTAAGGAGACTTCTTTGGCTTCTGGAAGAGAAAGGAAGTCAAGATGCCAGGGAAGAGTCATAGCAGAGTCCAGAAGGTTTGGAGTAAGAGCCAAGAAAGGCGTGAGAAGTGTCCACATTTGGGGTGACTTGAGGAATGTAAGGTTCATCCTAAAAACAGAGTCTCGAGTGGACATGACAGGTAACTTCCAACATCAGAGGGATTAGAAGCTGAGCCCAGCCTGCAGTCCCCCAAAGGTCATCACTAGGATCAGTGGAGGAGACCACAGGAAGACTGTCAGCACCCATGGAGGCAGTGCAGAGGATGCCCACAGGGCTGCAAGGTATAGTAGATAAATTTGAGCCTCAGGACTCAGACCACTCTGAACTCAGATCCTCTCTCCCTTTCCTGCTCATCCCATGTACCCTTCAGATTACTTTATCTCTCTGGGCCTCTGTTTCCTCGTCAATACAAAACAAACATAAAAATAAAACATTGTCCTTCTCATAGATGGTTCAGTAGAGTGGTCAAAATACCCAGAACTGTGCCTGACATAGAAGGTGTTGAGTAAGTGGATTATGAGGATGGTGATGGTGGTGGTAGTGGTGGTGATGATAGTGATGGTGTTGGTGATAATGGTGATGGTTGTGATGGTTGTAGCGGTGATGGTGGTGGTGATGGTGGCGATGATGGCAATGCTGCTTTTAATGACGATGATGATTGTGACGACGATGTTGATGGTGATGGTGGTGGTGATGGTAATGGTTGTCACGATAGTGATGGTTATGTTATGGTTTGAATGTGAAGTGTCCTCCACAGGCTCGTGTCTCAGAACCTTTGGTCTCCATCTGGTGGTGTTGTTTTGGAAGGTTGTGGAATCTAAGGTGTGGAATCACCTTGCTGGAGGTAGTGGGCTGTGGGGACATGAAGAAGCTTGAAGTTAATACCCTGCCACATTTATGGCCTCAGTTTCCCTTTGCTTCCTGGTCCACTGAGATGTGATCAAGCAGCTTCCTGTTCCTGCCACCACAGCCACAAGCCATTCCTACCATCATGTCTTCCAACACAGCCATGCCTTCCCCTCCCCCCTGTGATGGGCTGTACCCCATCCAAACCACAAGCCAAACTAAATTCTTCCTCCTTTAAGTTTCTTTTTGTCACAAATTTTATCACGGTGACAAGAAAAGTAACATACTCCAGGTCTATGTGTTGTATCTTCCTCTCACGCTTATCCACATTTTCCCAAGGTGAGTTACTAGTCACTGCCTCCTGGGCTGCACACACTCCATGGTGTAGAGGTTTGGTTAGTAATGATGATTAGCCCCTAGTGTTCAGCCTTTAGATGGCTGCCAGCTAGGATTGGCCATTATACTTAGTTGGGAACAACTGACCATAGGTCTTTGTCTCCATCTCTGATTATTTCTTCTGTGGTCTCAGATCTCCAGGTACAGGTATTTATACATTGATGAACCTGCTAGCCCCACTGCCTGTATTGGGTTCCCTCCCCTTGCAGCAGAAAGAGCACCCCTCCTCCCTGTCTCAGCTCCTCTTCCCTCGCTCCCTTGGGAAGCACAATGAAAAGTTGATGTTTGGAAATTGCTAAGCATGTATTTATCTCCAGGCACTTAAAAAAAAGTCAACATAATTACTCCAGTCCCATTAAATTTAATTTGCAGCTGATCTCTCATTTAGTATGAGTCCCAGTGGAATGTGGGATGGAGCTGAGACACTGTTGGTGTTTAGAACCCTGCAGCCACCAGGTGAGGCTGAGTAAGCAGCCTGAGGTGCTGGGGGGAGAAAGGGAACCTCTTCCAAGTAGGGATCACAGTGCCAACGACCCCACTGCAAACCCTGCCTCTGCTCTCCCGAACTAGCTTCCTGAACATTGACCATTAACAGCACGAGGAGGAGGTGCTGCCCTGTGTCCTGGAGCGTGACCAACCCAGAGGTCAGGGCATCCCAGAATCCAGGAGCTTAATACCCAAGAGCCCCTCTCCATAAAGGATGGAAGAGAGCAGAGATGTAGCAAACCTTTCTCAGAGGAACACATTACAACCACGTTTTCCACATTCCCCTGGATGGTCCCAACAGGACTGAATCTACAAGGCTACCCACTGGGGGATTCAGCCTTTCCTGTCTTTCTCCCTCCTCACTGCCCTTCCTGGGGTCACTGCCCAAGCAAACCACATGAGGTGTGGAGGAATCCACACCAGATAACTCACTCCAGACCCTCAGCAAGGGATGGAAAACAGTATGGGGGATGTTCAGGGAAGAGTCAGGTAGACTTGTCACGAGCAGGATATTGCTGACTACTGACCACCTGGCCTGGACACCTAGTGGGTGGTGGTTCCTTCCACATTTCACCCATGCCTTTTTGGTTTGATCTGGTAAATCTTCATGGTAATAATTCTCCTTATGGCCATCTGTGACCAAAGCAGGATAGCAATGCTCAGGCCCCAAGAATCTCCATGAGTGTGGCGGGACCTGTGTTGTGGTCCTCATCAACAGATGGGGTGACAGGGTGTCACTGTCACAATTGCTGTGTGAGAGAGGACAGTATGAGGGGGTGGTGTGGAGGAGTATCTGTACCCCCCTCACACTAGCACACTCAAGAAAGACTGTTCACTGTTGGTCTTGTGGAAATAAGCCACTGTGACTGAGAGAGCCTGTGGAGAGGCTGAAAGGAACAGTGGCATCCCTAAGCAAACAACAGAGAACAGCCCTCTGTGAGAGAAGCAAGGAGACAGGAACCTCGGTCGTGAGCCATGAGGAGGTGAATTCTGCCCAAAGCAGCCTCTGATGGGCACCATAGCTATTTGAAACCCTAAGAAAACACCAGCTGCCCTGTGCTCAGATTCCTTCCCAAGGAAACTGTGTGGTGACAAATGTGTGTTTTTATAAGCCAATGAGACTGTGTCGACTGGCTTTGTGGTAATGGAAAGCTAACACACCAAGAAAGAGTGTGAGTGGACCCAGGAGCCCCTTACTTCACAATACACACAATATCCCAGACATAAAAATAAGAACCAAACCTATAAAAACTTCTAGAAGAAAATTTAGAGGGAAATCTCACATTAGGTAAATTTTACACATATATGACACCAAAACATAACCAAAAGGGAAAGTGATTAGCTGGACTCCATCATAACTAAAAGCATTAACGGGTTGGGAATGGCTCAGTGGGCCTGGCTCAGTGCTTGCCATACAAGCCTGAGGGCTAGGTGCAGAGCCCCGGAACCTGGTAAATGCCAAATGGGGTTAAGTTACCTACAAGAAATGTGAACAAGAAATGGATCCTGCAAGCTACAAAATCAACCAGCTAAGCAAGAGGTATCCACAGGGGCAATAGTGCCACATAGATATGGGGGTAATCAACTGCTCTCTGATTGGATATGAGGCCCACTCAATAGGAGGGAAATCATGCCTGATACTGAGAACCAAGTCAGAAGCCTGGGGCTTGGAAGGTCACAGACCCTAAAGGGAAGCTTCTACTGTTCTTTGGCTAAACGGAGAAGTTACACCCACCAAAAAGCCTTCTAAGTGAATGTGTTCATCCCCTTTGATCTATGCTGCTCTTGGTTAAAGAACCTGCTTTTTACACATGGCTACAAATAACAGGAGACCCAAGACCCATCAAATAACAAGAGAAAGCCCAGTGCCCACCAGGAGATGAGTCGTCTCTATTACAAAAGAAGTGGTGGATTATATATGAGTTCTGTTCTCACTGTTAGTCAGAGAACTGTCTCCAGAGTGATGGAGGTAGACACGGAGGAGAGTCAAAACTCATCAAAGCAGAAAATAAAAGGCTGCTGAGAGCTCCACACCAGAGGAGACTTCTAACATGCCCTCCAAGCCTCAGGAAAAATTGAGAAGAATATAAGAACCACAGGGTAGGAAGGTGTACTGTGAGACATTGTACCCCCCAATGGGAACAGACTGATGCATTCAAGACCCCAAAGTCATTACTGATAGCTCCACTGATGAGGAAGGCCTTCACTGGAATGGGGGTGGGGAGAAAGGACAGAAGAGGGATAGCCTGATGGTAATGACATTCTCTCTATCTCTATCTCTATCTCTCTATCTCTATCTCTATCTCT
>PVHP010054504.1:0-10434 GCA_004024765.1 Zapus hudsonius | reverse complement strand
GGGGAGACTTCCTTCTCTAGTTGATTATATCTCTTGGGCCAGTTGAGCCAGAGAGACAGCTGGTTGGTCTATCTTTGACCAATCAGTTTCAGGATTAGGTTTGAACTCTAGTTAGAGACACCTCCCACTCAAGGGGAGGGGGTCAGGGATGAGATGAGTGGAACCTTCATGAAAGTCCAAGTTCCAGGACACTCCTGGTCTCCTTTGGAAGTCCCAGTCACCCTAACCTGTCACACCAGCACTTGGGATTGAGAATCACGGGGAATTCAAGGTCAGCCTGGGGCTAGAGTGAGACCCTGCCTTGAGAAAAAATAAATAAAACACTTGGTTAAAATAAACTATGTGATGATTAAATTTATTGTCAATTTGACCTGTTTAGTAATCCACAGTCATCTTGGGTGGGTCTCTAAGATTCCCTACAGGAAGGATTGACAAAAGGAGGAGGTCCCTTGTCCAGAGGGAGCCCTTCCCCCAGAGTGTGTGGGCCTTCTGGAAGGGAACTGGATATAAAAAGCTTGAGAGGAAGGGAAGTCTTTCTTCCTTCTTCACGACAGCTGCTGATGTTTATTGTAACTTGCACTGGAATCCTGATCTCCTACCCTTCCTGGACATCAAAACCGAGTTTACTTGGCCTCACATTGTGGACTGAAGAGCAGCCGCTCCCCAGGGAGCCTTCAGGGCTGGATTGGGACTGCTGAGGCCTCCAGCCATGTGGACTGAACAGCTACTAGTTAGTTCCTTCACCTGTGGGCCTGCAGACTGCTATTGTGGGACTATCATAAGCTACTCCGGTAAATTCCCCTTTTCACTAGAATCTGTTCTGTCAACTCTGTTTCCTCTAGAGAGCCTTGAGTGATACTAAGTGTAAGCAGAGATGGAGAAAGACAGAAACATGGGAAAGGCTATGTGAGGGCTGTTCTCCATTGTCAACGGGATTGATGTGGAATCAAGTGGCAGACACACCTGTGATGGGTGTTTCCAGCTGAGGGAAGGCACCTCCTCCAGTGGGCAGCCCTTCTAGCAGAGCCCACCCAGTATGGAGAGGTCTGAGGGAAGCCCTGCTGCTGCCTGGACATCTTGGCTTCTCTCTGGTGAGTGCATCTTCCCTGTTGCTGCTATCCTGTGTGGACACTGAAACCCAGCTCCTAAAGCCTTCCAGTTCCAGGACTCCTCCAGCCTTCAAGTGCCAGATGGGCACTGCTGAGGCATCCGCCTCGTAGACTGAGCAGCTACCACGTTCTCAGCCTCTGCAGCCTGCAGATGGTCACTGATGGACCGCCCGGCTTGTGTCACGGAAGCCGTCTAGTAAACCCCTCTGTAATACACGTTCATTCTATGGGTTCTGTTCCTCTAGACACCCCCAACTAATACTGCCCGTCAAAGCAAGAAGTTGCTTTTTAGAGGAGACCAGCAGGGCGAGCTCTGGGGAGCTCTAGACCGTGTTGCCCTTTCCACACACAGAAACACCTGTCGACAGGAGGGGCCACGTGACACCTACAGAAGACAATAAGAAAAAGAGAACGGGGCAGACTACTGGTGCTGTAGAGAATTATAAAGTCATGGTATCCAGACACCGAAACAGTCCAGGGACTGTGGGAAGAGTAGGTTAACTTTTAACAGATTTAAACCATGTGTTCTTATTCTATATTGTATATGGACACAGTTTGTATTTATATACATGTAATGTACCTACTTATGTATTTGTGCACCTGTTAAACACTGATGTTTATATAACTGACTAAATATTATATTATAATTGGTATTTATGTAACATTTTATCTATTACACAATTCAGACTCAACCAGATAGTAGAGGTTAGTCCTGAGCTAAGGCTACGTATCCCAGTGTTAAATTATTCATCTCCCTGAAGGAAAGTCAATCCTTTTCTCTCGCTCTGCACAAAAATCAACTCCACATGGGATCAAGGACCTCAACATAAGGCCTGAAACTCTGAAACTGCTTGAAGAAAAAGGAGGGCACACACTTTGACACATAGGCAGAGGTAAGAGCTTCCTAGTAGTCAGGAAATAAAGCCAACAACTGACGAATGAGATCTCATGAAATGAAAAGGCGTCACTCAGTACAACAAAGGAGACAGTCCACCAGGTGAAGACGCAGCCTTCAGAATGAGAGGAAATCTCTGCCAGCTACACGTCTAACAGAGACAGTAAGTGTCCCGAATATACAAAGATCTATACAGATTAACCACCAAGAAAATAACCCAATCAAAAATGGGCTAAGGAACTAAACAGAGAGGTCTCAAAAGAAGAATTCAAATGGCCATAAATATTTTAAAAAGTGTTCAGCAACCTTAGCCATCAGGGAAATGCAAATGAAAACTACTTTGAGATTCCATCTCACTCTGGTCAGAAGGGCTACCATTAAAAAATCACACAACAACACATGCTGATGAGGGTGGAGGGACCCTTATTCACTGTTGGTGGGTATGTAAACTGGTGCAGACATTATGGAAATCAGTGTGGAAGTTTCTCCAAAAGCTAAAAGTAGAATGCCTGTATGAACCAGTTGTATCATTCTTGGGCATGTACTCAAAGAACTTTACATCCTACCACAGAGATATTTACATCCATCTTCATCACTGCTCTCTTCAAAATGTCCAGGAAATGTGCCTCACTGTCCATTCTCTGCCGACTGCATAATGAAAATGTGGTATATATTAATGATGGGTTTTTACTCAGTGCTGCACTCAGCTTTCTCCTGCTGCCACAAAGAACCCGACCACAAGCAGCTTGTGGAGGAAAGGGTTTATTTGGCTTACAGACTCAAGGGGAAACTCCATCATGGCAGAGAAAATGATGGCATGAGCAGAGGATAGACATCACCTCCACCACAGCCCTGCAAACAGCGGCAGGAAGGTGTGCTAAATACTGGCAAGGGGAAGCTGGCTTATAACCCCATAAGCCCGCCCCTGACAACACAGCTCCAATAAAGTTTCAATTCCCAAACTGCCATCAGCTGGAGATTGAGCATTCAGAACACATAAGTTTTCAGGCAACACCTGAATCAAACCATCACAATCCACCCCTGGCCCCCACAAGCTAATGATCATACATGGTGTATAATGCAATGCATTCAGCTCAACTCCAAAAGTCCCAGAGATTTTTTTTAATCAACCCTGATGATATTCGGACATCTTTCAACTGAGCCATAATACCAATAATAATAATAATAACAACAATAGCATAGAACATTCACATTGCAAAAGATGACATTGCGCATAGCAAAAACAGATTGAACCAATACAAGATTTAAAACAAACAGGGTGACATCAAACTCTATAACTCCAAGTCAGGTAATAATAAGTAACTGGTCTCTGGAGTTCCGATTCTGCTCTTCCAGCTCAGCTATTGATAGTCCAGGACAACTTCACCCTGTGCTGGCTGCTCTCCTTGGCAGCCCTCCCATAGTCCTGGCATTTCACTGGGTCTCCACTGCAACCCATGATTCATCTTCATGGCTCCATCAGTGCTCCACGCAGATAATCCAACAAACCGGCTTCACACTGCCCATGGCCATTTCCAAAATACAAAACCATGTTGCAAATACTATGACCTGACAGATTAGTGTGGCTCTCAGCCTTGGTTGAAAACCCTTTTTTTTTGTTTGTTTGTTTGTGAGAAGCAGTTAATAAAGAGATTTACATAAGTTGTTAGAGGGCTGAGAATAAGTGATTGTTGAGTGTTCAGTCTTCGCAGGGACATCAATGTCCCTCCAGGGCTCAGGGAACATCTCAGAAAGGGAGAAAGAAGGTAAGAGACAGAGGATGAGGAGAAGTGCTATCAATGCTGTCTTCCGTACAAGACGTGGCCATTGCCCTTGTGAACTCACAGAAGCTGTATTATCTGCACAAAACCTGCACAGGACCAGGCCCATGAGCACTCCATCATAGGGTCGATACTCATGATGTTTCCACACCTTCCCAAGGAGCTGTGGGAAGTTCATGGTTGTCATGGGGAGGAGGGAGACACTGCCTTCAGTGATGCAGACACTGGTCGATTGCCGGTGCTTCTGTAAATACCGCTACGCATAGTCATACGACCAACCCTAAGTATTCTCAGTGGTTCACACACTCAAAGAGACGTGAAAGTAAGCAGGGGTCTATGTGGAGAGGAAGGGGCACAAAAGAAGGTCATGGGGGTGAGTAGGACCAAATTCCATTATATACATGTGCCACATTGTCAAAACTATGACTAATTCTCTGTCTCTATTTCTCTCTGCTTATAAATAAAAATATTTTTTGAAAAAAATATAAATAAGTAAATTAAATTAAAAATATTCATCTTTTCTGTAATTCTTGGTCTTAGAATAGGCTCCCAGGTATGGCTTTGGGAGGCTTAGGCTGATGCCAGCTCTGTCGCCTCACTCTACAGAGGTGGCTGATGGCCTACAGTGGAGCCTGGGTTAGCATCTTGATCCTAGAGGGAGAACCGAGGACCTGGTCTTCAGGAAGCCACTGCCCTGGCCTTCCCAGGCAGCAGTCTCCACCCCTCTCCTTCTTTAGACAGTGGCCAGCAACTCCAAGTAGCAGACGATGCCTTGTTCATTTTTGTCCCCTGCATCTGGAACAGAGACACACACACACATGGCTGGGCCCAACAGTACTTGAACAGGGAATGAATGAAGCCAGAGAGGGCAATGAGCAGGGCCAGGGCCTTGCACCCAGGGAAGCCAGGCTTTGTTTCCTATGCCTGTCTTTGTTCTCCTCTGTGGTGCTCCTGGGCATCTCACATGATCACCCTTCCCCATTGTCAAGGCTAAGGCTAGACGTAGCCCCACAAGTGGGTGAGGCTGGCCTGGAGTACAGAGGCTGACTGGGGAGTGAGTTCACTCAGCAGGCATTTCTTGAGCACTTGCTGTCTTTCAGGCATTGATCTTCGTAGTGACTGATGGCCTGGGACTGAGGTGTTAGAAGCCCGAGGCTTTTCCAACAGAGTCAGCTATATGGTAGACATAAGGCAGCTAGACTGTGGTGCGCCTGGGGGCCAAGTGTCAGGAGTGCATCTCTGCACTCCAGAGCAGTCTCTGAGTGACCTCTTAGTGGCCAGTGTCCTTACATGGTCACTGCCTGGGAATGCTAATGAGGATAGGGGACCCAAAGACAGCTGCTGCTGACCTTGCTATTAAAAATAATTGGCCACCCATAACACTGAGGAAAAATGAGTTCGCCCTCCGTTTGGCTGGGAAATGTGTTATCCACATGTTGCCATGGAAACCAAGATGAGTTGGGAACATCTCTCTGCTATTTAATTCTGTGAGTCCAGGGATCACTGTTGGGTGCTCTCCAGAGAGAGGTGGGGAGGAACCGGACAGGGAGAAGAGGCGCTGTCACACTGCCAGGAGAGGTGGCTCTCGTTATCTTCCAGAGCCTACAGTGAACTCACAACGGTCTGAACTGGATGTGGGACCATTCGGAACCTGTAGGAAGGGACTTGAGCTGTGTTCTGGGCTTGTCTGCTTTGCTCCCCAGCATCTCAAGGAGTGCAGGGTACCAGGTCTGGGTTCCCTGTGCTCATAACCTCCCTCCACCCATCCTTCCAGCACAAGGAGCCCTGTGTCCCCTCTCAGCTGTTCCCACCTGCAGACGGAGAGGCTGGAGAATCAAGCTTCCCAAGGAGGGAACATGAGGCTCTGGGGTCTTCGCTTTCTGTGACTAGTGACTTCAGAGATAGCACTCTGGCTTGGGTTGCTCCTGGTGGCTTTGAATTTGTAGCCAGGCACCTTTCAGGGGACCAGTATGGAAGCGAGGGGTCTGGGCAAGGACTGCTAAGACAGGTTCCCTTGGCCCACCCTCGGCCTCCTTTCTTCATTCCTGTGGTATCTGAGCCCTCCTGCTCTCTGCCCTGTGGCTCCCTGCCCTGGCCCTGCCCTAACCCTGCCCCTGCATGCCAATAACTGGACACAGTGACTTTTCCACTCAGGTACCTCCTGCCCCAAGTGTCTGGAAGATGTCTGACCTTAAGGCTCACAGCAAAGGGCTCTCCCCATTCTGAAGAGAGCCTGGATGCCTCCTCTCCTCTGGCTCTGGTTCAGCCCTGGCCCCAATTTACAGGACTGTGCCTGTGCACTCCCCCCTTTCCCTGGCAGGGACATCCAGCCCTGACCACTCTAGCCCTAGGCAGTGGGCCCAGAGGGGAGCTGGGAGCCAGCAGCATGGTCATGGGGCAGTGATGACCACCCTGGCTGGGGCAAACATTTCCAAAGACCCCCATTCCCACTGGGTGGCAGGGGGAGAGAGCAGGAGTCCGAGGGGCTTATGGTCACACCTCAGTGGATAGCCCCAAGGAGCCTAGGTCCAATGTGTGGGGCTTTTTATCAAAGGGAGTGATGGCAGGGGGTGTATATGTGGGGTATGGCCTTGGGTGGGGGGCTCAGAGCCAATGGGATAAGGTGGGGTGTAGGACTTCCAGCTTCTGCTTCCCAGGCAGCCCCTCCCTCCACGTGCCCCCTTCTCACGCCCCCCTGGAGACCATTTACAGCTTTTATTCCAGTTTCAAATAATTTGCTTAGAAATGTCTCTGGCATTCTGCTAATGGTGACAGAAAGAAGGAAAAATGACCAACCTCAGAAAACCACAACTTTAAATCGAGCTGTTTTAAAGAGCCCAGTTTCCAAATCAGAGGCGGTTTAAAAGGTACTCAACACATCTGTCATTGAATTTCGGGGGTGCAGCTTCTGGGGAACCTGCAGGCTGGGGCATGCTGGGCGGCAGAAGAGACGCTCTGCCTCCAGGCCTGTGACTGTCATCTGGGTGAAAGCGGCAGAGGCCGAGACAGTGTTGGAACATGAGAACGGAGCAGGAGGCTGGGCGCCTTTCCCCAACACCTTGATCCTACTGCGAGGGGTGGGGGGCACCTTGACATTGTCACTCAGCCTCAGCCCTCTGGGGTCTTTACTGAGTGTCCTCTGGCCACTGGAACCACTCCTGCTCCATGCATGGGATGCAGGCTACAGTCATTGTGGAACGGGACCAGTAGACAGGCTGCATCCCTTCCCCTGTCCTTGCCCCAACCAGGTATAATGGCGGTGCTGGGTCCCTGGTGCTAACCCAATTCTGCACAGCACCCTAGTTCTAGATGATGAGACTACGACCCAGAGCCCAGGCCTGTCCCCAGGTCCATAGAGCCAGTTGGGGGGAGCACCCTACCCACAGCTCACCGGTCCTCATGGCAGCCCCGCATGGCAGGGGACATGCTCACCGCCTCCTTTTAAAGATGGTGAAGAGGGTATCTGGCCACGTTCAAGGTTGCACTGCGGCAGGGCAGATGGTACTGGGGAGGGGCTCGAAGGCCCTCGGGGTGGGGGAGGTGAACCCTCCAAAGTGTCCACATAGAAGAATCACCCTCGGGTGCCTGAGCAGACCTCTGAGCGGCTCCTTGCCAGAAGCGTCCAGTAGGGCTCTGGGGGTGAACCTTAGAGACCACAGTTCTCAGAAGATTTCCATCGATTTTCCAAATTAATGCTTTAGTTCTCCACATCTTGGGAGCCGTAATGAAGTGTCACTGGGAACGAGGGGACGAAACGCATGAATAAAATGTCTTTTATAGTGTCATTACACTTTGATAATAAGATTTACTCGTCAACTTAAACTGTAATAATGTGATAATTTATTTGGTGACCTAATAAAGACATGGGGCCTGAGGTTCTGGGTCTCATAATCACCCTGGACAGGTTAACACCTGCCTCCCCTTCCATGCCATCTGCCCTTTCTGACGGATTGTGGGACAATAGTGGGCCGTGTCCTTCCAGTGATTTGAGACCAGGAGCAGAGCCCACCCCTTGGTTGCTGGGCTACAGACTCTCTAGGTCTCTGGATCAGAGCCATTCATCCACTTGCCTGTGGGTGCCCTGTGTCCAGTGCTGATCTAAGGGCTGGGGAGCCACAGGGAATTGTCAGGACTATGTCCAGCAGGCCCTCCCAGCCCACAGGGAGAGTGACCAGTCATGGGGACACAGCCTTGAATACAGGCACTTTGGGGTCAAGGCCCTCGCAGAGAATGGCACATTTCAGCTGGGCTTTACCGGATGAATAGAAGTTTGTCGGAAGCAGAAGAACAGGGTCAGAGAGGAAGGAGGGACCCACTCCAGGCCTCTCTGGAGCAGTGACGAAGAGTAGGAAGAAAGCAAGCGAGAGAGAAGCAGAAGTATCTAGAACCAGGCATGGCTTCCTCGGGGTCTAGGGGCCAATCCCTGAACCGAGCTGAGGACCCAGTTGCTGGGCCATATATAGGCTTGTCTAGAGTGACAAGGAGGGTACACTGAGCTGTAGGGAGCACTAGGCCCCAGAGGCTCTGTCCACTCTGTCTCAGGCTTGCTCCTTGTGGACCAGGAGCCTGTGTTGTCATCAGGCGCCTTGCTTGAGGTATATGTGGATTGCGTGAATGACTGATACATGTGTGAGCAATTTGGCTATGTATGTTAACGTGTGGTACGTGATGGGGGTACGTGTAACATGGCAGTGTTCTGCTGAGCTCCACTGATGTGGGGAATGTCTACTCCCATGTTTCTACCTGAGGTCTTTAGTCCACACAGCTGGGTGGCTTCCTCAGAGAGGGACTATGGTAACAGCCATAAATATCCCCTGGTCTGGGACAGGACCATCTACTCATGTAGCCCTCCTGCCTGGGCCAGGTGCCATCTGTCTCTGCCTGCCCACCTGTAGGCACCTGCTTCTCCACCCTCTGTGCACCCCTCAAAGCAGGCAGCCTGATCTGCCCTTGAACCTCTAGTTTCTGGCCCTGTGAGTCCCCCCCTAATGCCTTCGAAAGCCCTGTGTCTACGTGCTTGGATTTCTGCAAGGGCCAGACAGAGCCACAAGTCATGAACTGGGAATGTGGCAGGGTCCCAAGACCCCGATGCCCTAAGCCCAGACCTCGAATTGTCACTGGATCCCTATGGTGACTTGAACACAAAGTGTCCCCCATGGCCTCGGGTGTGTGTGATCAAGCCTCACACCCATCCCCAGCGGGTGGAGCCTTCGGATGTGGAGCCTCCCTGGAGGAGGCGTGTCGCTGAGGTCAAGGCTTCAGGTGCATTAGTCCAGCCCTACTGGGTGTTCACAGCTTGGCTCCCTCCTCCTGCTTCCTCCACACCTGGCTGTCTGTTCCTGCCATGATAAGACTTCCCTCAAAACTGTAAGCCCAAAGAAACCTTTTCCTCCCACAAGCAACTTCTGGTTGGGTATTTCGTCCCAGCATTGAGCATTGTAACTATTGGAACCCCCTTCCCCCCAAGAGGTCCTGGTCCCTTGACTCATGTCTAGGGCCAGGGTTTCTATCAGCCTGGTGACCCCTCTTCTCCCCTCAGGGGTCAGGCCCAGTGGAACTGGCCTGTATTGGAGGCTCTGCCCACTCTTCACTGGAGTGCTGGCCGTGACCTGCCCACTACCATGTTCATAACCATGCTCCCTTGGCATCCCGGGAAAACACTGGTATCTCCCTGAGGGGACTCACACCCAGCCTGACACACGTGCCCCCACACACCTGGGGCCATTCATACACACCACACACGGGCGAGCCTGGACAGTGGCCCAGACAACCTGCAGCAGTGCTTAGTGGTGGGGTCCCCACTGCGTCAATGTGTGCGGTGTGTTGCGGGCACTCCACTCCCCTTCCTCAGGCTCTGTCCACTACTGGGAAGGAGTGGGGGTCAGCCTGTGCATCTGGAGGACGAAGGACCTCTCAGGGGCTGAGGCACCAGTACTCTTCCCTCCTCACCATGTGGGGGGTCTGGTGGGGTTGCCCTGGCATCACATAGAGGCCAACACCACGGCCAACAGCGGCATGCAGAAAGCTGAGTGCCAGGTCGGGTGGTCAGAGATGCCCGGAGCAGGTGTCATGCTCCCGGTCACCCTTGTCCTCCTGGCTGTGAACATGAACACGAATAGGTCCTTGCTGGCGCTGGAGCCATCCAGTCACTTCTGTCACTAGGTGAGGTGTCTACCAGAGGTCCCATCGCTGTCCTCCCCACTTCCTCCCTCCAATTATTAGTGCGAATGTTCTAGAGAGGGCTGGGATTCTGACAGGCGCCCTGAGCTCCTGTCCCCTGGGAGGAGCCTGCCTCCTGATCAGGTCTCATCCCCTCCGTCCTGATGTGACAGTCATGAAGGGCTCGGAAGGCAGGCCTGGCTAACACCTTCATCCATTCAGGACAGCTGGGTTCCACCCACCCCTTCTAGGAGACACCCAGTCTATGAAAGATTTTCATTGCCCCAGACCTTCAAGGATGGTTCTTCAACACCCCACTTCAGCCTTAGAATTAGGGTGCTAGGTGGTGACCCCATGGTGATGGCTCATTAAAAAATGTCCTTCCTCATAGCAGACGTGTCTGTGCCCACTCAGCCAGGGTCCATAGTAACCCTCCAGAATAAACCCAGGTAGGAACCGACAGTCCCAAGGTGTGTCATGGTCCCCACCC
>PVHP010054503.1:0-10438 GCA_004024765.1 Zapus hudsonius | reverse complement strand
TTTCCATACTCCTATATCCCCACTCCTCTCGCCATGCACAAAAATCAATCCCAAGTGGATTAAAGACCTCAAAATAAGACCTGAAACTCTTAAACACCTGGAAGGAAAAATAGGGGGATGTCTCTGGGATATAGGAGTAGGGAAAGAAACTACAAAGAACTCAAAAAATTACAAGGACATAGGAAGCAGCTGAAAGAGAGACCCATGGGCCTAATCTGGATAATTTGAATGTCAAAATAATTAAGTATAGTCATTAATTATAGACCTTGAAAAATAGAGTTAAGGAATACAATCCAACAATCAATAAACAAATCAATTCAGAATGCTGAGTAACAATTGCTAAATTTGGAAGGCATCCTAGAATGGAGAAGTCATTTTTCAGCCACCAAACTAACTGGAGTTCAAGCATGAGTCACCAGAAGGTCCCAAATCTAATGGGGAATTTTTTGAGCAATAGGTTATATGCATGGTCTCAAAGACTGTTTGCTAGATGCAAAGGGAAGAAACACACTCATGCACACACACTTACACACATACACACACATTCATGCACACTCATTCACACACACATGCATACACACACATACACACACACTCATGCACACACATACACACATAAATACACACACGTACACACACATACACATATACACACACTCATACACACACACAGAGGACTAGAATTACAGGCATGTGTGGCCTGCATAATATTCTTATTTTAACAGAACTGCTATATATGAAACTATTTTCAAATCAAAGTTTTAAAAATCTCTCTTCACTTACATATATTACACAATTTGATGCATTGTTATGGCCTACATATTCTTGGGCTTTTTTGTTTGTATTGAGATGGAATACCATGTAGCTCAGGCTGGCCTTGAACTTCCTATGTATAACTGATGACCTTGAACTTCTGATCCTCCTGCCTCTTCCTCCTCACTGCTCATGTTAGTGTCTTGGTACTGGCAGAAAGAAACCAACCAAAAGCAACATGAGGAGGAATGGGTTTATTTTGTTTTATAGACTCGAAGTGAAACTCCATGATGGCAGGGAAAATGATGGCCTGAGCAGAGGCTGGACATCACCTCCTGGCCAGCATAGATTGACAACAGCAGCAGGAGAGTGTGCCAAACACTGGCAAAACGAAAGCTGGCTAAAAAAAAAAAAAAAAGAAAGAAAGAAAGAAAGAAAGAAAGAAAGCTGGCTATAACGTCCATAAGCCTGCCTCCACCAATATACCTCGAACAAGGTTCTAATTCCCAAACTGCCATCAGCTGGAGACCAAGCATTGGATGCACATAAGTTTATGGAGGACACCTGAACCAAACCACCACATCTGGGATTACAGACTTCACTACCACACCCAGTTTATGTGGTGTTGTGGATCAAACCCAGGGCTTCACGAATGGCAATCAAGCACTGAGCCAGCTAAACTAAGAAACTATAACTCCAGGCTCACCGATACTTTCTGGAAAAAGGAAAACACTACCTAGAAAAGGGATATTGTGAAGTTGTATTTACACTGCAACCACTGTCGCCCTATGAAGAAAACATTTCTGACAACAAGTCTCCTGGAAACCCTGGTGTTAAATCATATGACTTTGAATTTGATGTGAAGGATAATTTTAACTATCTCACTCTATGTGAATAATTTTGTCAAATTCCTTAATAGTAGGTTGGCATGCTGACTCATGTTTATAATCTGAATACTTGAAAAGCTCAGGGAGAAGAATAGAATTGCCATGAATTTGAGACCAGTCTTGGCCACATAGTGAGCTCCAAGCCAGCCTGGCCAATGATCTGGGAAAAGAAAAAGATTACCCTGCCCTTCCAGTGCCAGGGTTGGGATTATGTCCTAGGGAGCTGTTGGTCATGGAAGCCCCTAAGGGTCCCAAAAAATATAGGCTATTGCCAAGGCTCTTGGTTGCCCACCAGAACTAGATGGCAAGACCCTCCTGCTGGAGATACCACATGCTTTGTCTGCAGGGCACTGAGGAATCAAGCTGGAACTGAGCTGGAAGCCTCCTCCTGTTCACCAGCTCTCATAATGCTAGAGCTGCTTAGGGAGAAAAGCCATCTTAGTCTTAACTAGTAGTACCAGGGAAGATGTGCCCACTGGTACAATGGTGGCAGGTCTGTTATTGGGGTAAGCAGCTGCTCTCTGACTGGACTTGAGGGAGGCCTGCTCCATGGAAGGGAATCCAGGTCTGTCACTGTGAGCATCTGCAAAAGCCTATGGCTGGGAGGATCAGAAGCCCTGGGGAGGAAGCTACTGCTGTTTTTTGGCTAACTTGATTTATGCCCATCAAATCGTAATCTACTATTTATGCTTATGCCCACATAAGAGTGTGGCTCTCGCTTATGATTAGAGAAGTTTCTCTTTTCAGATGGCAATGACTACAGGGAAGAAAAAGCTCATCAAAGAAGAGTTGAGTGCTTGGTACCAAATGAGACCTCTCGATTGAGCCCAATGTTGTTCAAGGAATGATAATCTCTTGAAGTCATGAATGCATCTGCTGCTTCATGTCCAGAAGATAGCTTTACAAAGCACTTATCTCTCTCCTTTGCATTACATTCTTTCCACTACCTATTCTGCAATGGTTCCTGGGCCTTGGAGGGTATGATAGAAGGAGGGGTTCAATGAAAGGAGGATGGGAGGGGAGACAAAAGAAATGAACAAGAGAGGGGATACAACTCATTGTTTGCCCACTGAATAATGTAACTCATTATGGACAATAAATATATATTTAAGACTTAAAAAAAAAGAAACGAACAAGAGAGGGTTATGATCAAAATGTATTGTGTAGAGCTGGAGAGATGGCTCAGAGGTTAAGGCACTTGCTTGCAAAGCCTAACAACCTGGGTTAGATTCCCAGTACCCACATAAAGCCAGATGCACAAAGTGGTACATGCATTTGGAGTTTGTTTGCACCTGCAAGAGGTCCTGGTGTACCCATTCTCTCTCTCTCTCTCTCTCTCTCTCTCTCTATATATATATATATATATATATATATATATATATATATATATGCTAACCAGGACTATATAACCAGGATATTTTATATATAATCTCTATCTCTCTCTGCTTACAGATAAATAAATATATTAAAATATAAATTATGTATACATATGAAGCTTGCCAATAAAAATATTTACATGTATAAAATTAATCTGCTCATAGATAAGATTAATTCCATGATGCTTTTAAATAATATACAACAATAAAAAATTAGCATAGAAATCAGGCACCTGGAAAAAAGACCACATGAAAGAATAAACCCTGATTTGATCAGGGGATTAAAACTATGAAAACTTAAATTTTTGTCAGTTTAAACATGTGGAGTATTTTTGTTTGGCTTTTAAGATAGAGTCTCATTCTATAGCCCAGTTCTTTCTCTAAGTACTTAGAACCACAGTTGTTTTCTCTGAATTAAAAAGTAACTTAAAATAACTTCCACTTCTTTAATTCTATGGCATGTTAGAATTCTATTTGAGGAGATTAAAATATCATTCAGATTCAGGCATATCAGGCATTCTTTCCTCTATTCAAATATACTTGTGGGTATTTTTTAAGAGAAAACCTAGACATTTATTGAGCTTAATGTTTAAACAAAAGCAATATTTTAATGTCCTAAGTCTTGTGTTATTATAGGCATAAACACAAATACAACAAAAATCTTACTATAGAATCTCAGAGATTAAAAAGTAAGGAGCGATATTATAGGGGAGGAACCTGTTATAACTTGAAATTATGCTAGGAATCACCAACTCAAACATTCTTATGGGCTGTGTGTGGTCCCAGCCTATAAGACATTGGACAAGGATGCAGGCTTTAAAAAGAAAAAGGCTAAAACAGAATGTAAGAAAGCTAAACAATATAATTAACACAAAGTACAAATGTGTAGGTAGCTCTTAGTCAAGGATATAATTCTTTATCACCTTAGTTAGATCATAAAAGCACCGTATTTCTGCTTAAATAATGATCAATAATCTCTTGAACTCAGTGGCACTTTCATAAGCAACGCCATCCTCTGAGGATTTGAAGAGGTGTCTCTCCAAGTGACAGCCTTCTAACCTTCTGACCCACCAGAGCCTCTCTGGCATTATATCACATCAGCCTGAAACACTCTCAATTAACCTTTTAAAATGCTAAAATCTACCTCAGTTAGACTATGGAGACAAAAGCTCTCTGCTACCAGGTAAATGGTAAGTAATTAGAATTCTTACCCAAGGAGATAACTTCTAACATAATTCACTCATGCCTAGAGCCAAGGGCTCTCAGGCCATAGAAAAAGATGCCCGTGTTGGTAGAAGCGATTCAACAGCACCTTCCATGCTGGCGGGTTGTTGAGGTAATTTGTGTAGGTCTTCAACTCCCTGAGATAGACGGCGGCTGAGGTTAAAGGCACCTGAGGTGCAACTGGACCAGGTTATCCAAAGTGCTTCACTTGCACGGCTGGCACATGACTTCATCTTCTTACAATATAACAACTGTTTCCAAGCAGGAAAGTCTCAAAAAGCAAGCATTCCAACAGAAAAGAGCAAAATCCTTTTTTAAGGCTAGCTTAGAAATTCCACACTACTGGAGATTTCTCATATGACCCAGCTATACCACTCCTGGGCATATGCCCACAGGGCACTATATCCTTGCACATATATGTTTATTGCTGCTCTATTCACAAAAGCAAAATGGAATCAGCCTAGATTTCCATCGACACACGAATGGATAAGGAAAATGTGGTGCATATGCACAATAAAACTTTATTCAGTTGTAAAGAAAAATGAAATTTGAAAAACAATGAATGGAGCTGAAAAATAACATAAAGTGAGGGAACCCAGGATCAGGAGGACAAATGCTGCATGTCGTCTAATATGCCGATCCTAACTTCTAGTTCCTATCTGTGTGAGTCTATGTGGGAGTGTATAGCGGCCAGGAAACTAGAAAGGAGCTTCTGAGAGGGGAACAGAGAGGCTTGGAGTAAGATCGGCAGAGAGGTTAACAGAACACATGTAATGTTAACATGGAAGGGGGAATGCTGGGAGTGGAACTGCATCAGCAAGGATGGAACCAGGGAGATGGGAGAGAAGAATGGGGAGAGGTGAGCACCAAAACTTTATGAAAATGCCATAAGAAAACCTGCTAGTTTGGAAGCTTTCAAAATCTTTCAAACTTCTATCTGGTTGCTCCTGTAATAAAAAGATTTTCATCTAAATCAAAAAGCAAAGGCATCCCACATTAGCATCGGGCCATATTCTATTGGTCAAAGTAATCACAAGCCAGCTCGTATTGAAGTGGAGGAGATCTATGTCCCCCATGGATATGAAGAGCAGCAACCGTGAGCAGGGAAGAGGAGTGTGGAGACCATCTCAGGAGACCTGATAAAACGCTGTACACCCAATGCACTGGGCCATCCTGCTGACCGACGCCCACTGTACGCCAGACTCTTCCCAAACACCTGATTCTTTATCAGACAATCCTGGAAACTCAGGAATTCTTTATCCATAAGCCCAAATAGAAAGGTCATGCTCAATATTGTGGTTTGAACCTGAAATGCTCCCACACGCTTGTGTTTTGAATGCTTATTCCCAGGCTGGTCAGGCTATCTTGGGAGGTTGTGGACTCTTGTGTGGCCTACCTGGCAGAAATAAGTCACTAGAGATTTGACAGTTATACCATGCCCCTGGGTTCTCTCTCTCTCTCTCTCTCTCTCTCTCTCTCTCTCTCTCTCTCTCTCTCTCTCTCTCCTTCCTTCCTTCCTTTTGGGCCTGCTATGCTTTCAACAGCCTCTGCACACACCTCCAGCCATGAACACAGCTGCTCTACAGAGCATTCCTTCCCAGCTGTGACAGACTGACACCCTGTGAAACTGTAACATAAATCTTCCCTCTCCTGTTCCTGTCAGTTATTTTGTCACAGCAATGGGAAAAGTAACTAATACAGTCTACTTATGCATATTTAAATCATATCAAAAATTCACATTAACATAGCATAAGATCACATCCATAATATAATTTATGTCTTCAATGAAAGAGATATATATTCAAGACAGGCATCATTAATAAATAGTAGAATTTTATCACACGGCTTTAGTTTCCTTTTGCCAATAAAACTCAAACACTTTCTAGTAATGTATCATAGCTGTATTTAATCTGTTATAAGAAATAAAAGTAGAGGAGGTAAGCATGCTTCTAATTGACAACAACTCCATTTTGCTTACAAGTAAATGCATTTTCTTTAGATCTACAAGAATTTTCCTATCAACACATGATATGGCCCTTGGATAATTGCTGCCTAATAAATAGTTTTAGCCTCCATTCTTTGTTAATGAGAGAACACTTGCCAAATAGCCTCATTTGTAGGTGGTTGTCGTTTCCAGGACCCTATAAGAGCTTTGCTAAGTAAAAGGTCAAAATTGAATGAACTTGGCAGGAACTCTCCAGTGACGCCACAAGGAGAAATTAATCTCTCACGAAGCAACCTTGTAGTGCAGGTGGGATACTATCATGTACCATATTGTGCTAAAAATAATTTTTTTGATGCCACCTCCTGCTTCAAACAATGTCTGCCTGTGATCATGCCATAACAAGCTGCAGAAGATGAGGCAAAATTCTGAAGCTAAGAAAGTCATGGACAGGAAAAAAAAAAAGGGATACAGAACCCAACTACAAAAAGAGATATAACAAGATGAAGAGACAAGATTGAATTGAGAGGAGATCAGTAAAAGTTGAATTAACATCTGTATAATGCTTCACATCACTAGACTGGTCATATGTGGCCATGTACCCTGTCTTTTGTAATCCTGTAAGTCTGGGGCTGGGTAGATGGCTCAGAAGTTAAAGGCGCTTGCTTGAAAGAATGTCGGACTTAATACTAATTTTACTAACTTTGCATTTGCTTCATGAAATCACTTTCCCATCTTATAAAGGAAAAGCTTAAACCAAAAGTCTTTTTTAATGTATGCTTGTATGAGTGTGCATATCCATGTGCACGGTTGTGTATATAAATATACAACCTACAGTTACTCAGGAATGCTAGCCACCTTTTTGGTTTGTTTTGCAAGTAGAGAGAGATAGAGAGAAGAGCAGCAGATAGAATGGGCGCACCAGGGCCTCCGGCCACTGCAAATGAACTCCAGATGTATGTGACACCTTGTGCATCTGGCTTTACGTGGGTACCGGGGACTTGCACCTGAGTCATTAGGATTTGTAGGCAAGCGCCTTAACCACTGAGCCATCTCTCCAGCCCCACTAGCCACCTTTTTTTGAGACGGAGTTTCTTACTGACCTTGAAATTGCCACTTAAACTAGCCTGCTGACCAATGAGCTCCAGGATCCTCCTATCTCCACCTTTTTCAGCACAGGGTTTACAGGCAGGCAACATCACACGTAGCATTTTTACAGGGACTCTGGAGGTCAAACTCAAGTCCTCAGGTCCTCATGCTTGCAAAGCAAGCACTTTAGCAACTGAGCTATCTCCATATGCCCTTAAAAGCTTTTAATAGTCCAACCTGTAAACCTGTTTTCTATTGAATCATCCTCTTTAAGAACCAGTCCTAAGCAATTTTAGCTAGAAAGTAAATTTGCTTACCTACTACATTGACTTTCCATTCTATTTTATTATTTTTTTAAGTATTCAAAACACAATGGAAAGAGACATATTATATTGCCCCCCTCAACAACAAGACACACACAAAAAAACTGGCTTCTTCTTGTACAATTAATTCATTATCCCCCATCCCATGGACCATTCCATCGATCCCTCTGAGGAGGGCCCTCAGCGTGTTGGGGACAGGGAGGAGGGTATACAGTGTTTCTAGTTGCTCACAAAAAATAAGTTTAAAAAAAGAAAAGGAAAAGATATTGCACTCATGTCAACACTAAGAATTAGACCTGCTTTCATGTTGAAAGAAATTATTCTATCAAGAAGAAAATAGTATCTTTTGAAATAAATAGGACAACCATCAAAAATCGGTGTCATCGTTAGCATCAAAACCCTTTTGTGACATAAAATGTCTGCATACTTGTTAGACTGGGAGTTGTCAAGTAAACAGAGAATGATAAAGGAACTAGCTCTCAGATCACATACCACAGGCATCAGGAAAGAATTCATGGCCCACTTCACAATGACAGCAAACTATTGCGTTTGGTGATAAGATTAAGAGAGGTTAATTTAATCATCCATTTTATTACAAATGCTGGCATCAGAATCTGGATAATATATTTTAGAGGAGGCTAATGCACTTTTAATTTCTAAATTAATCTCTGCAAAGAATCCAGAGCCCCCTGTGGTCAGATTTATGCTAATGATTTGGAGGATAGCTGCCACCCAGCCAGACTAGGGCAAAATGTACGGAGGAGTCCAAGATTATCAATATATTGACAGGACACCAGAATTGATTGATTTTGCTGAGTCAAGGCAATCTAAATATACCATCAGGATCCGAAACTGTTTTAAAATACGGCCTCACTGAAAAGATTGTTTGTTTTCCAGTAAGGTGGGAATGAGTCTTTCAGCAGCATGAAGTGTGAGGCAGAGTGATTACTTCCATTAACTCACATCATGGCATAGGTTTAACTTTTGTGTTTTCAAGTCTAAACTTCTGTGTTCTCTTTATGGCATCTTACACTCTCCTTGTCACTCCTCGTTCTCTGAAAGCGATTCTGCAAGAAGTAGTAAAATGATGAGAATGAGCTAGAAGAAATGCCCTGGATAAAGAGCTAGTAACATTTACAGCAAATTGCTGTGGTATATATTCAGCCCTGGATCACAGGCTAGATGGTCGGTGAAGTTGATGGGATATTGATTCCAGCAGGAAAATAAAAGGCTATAAAACAAAAGATGATTAACATGAAATCGTTGAGTGAAGCAAACTCCTAATAGACTGGGAGCTGTTAAATAAAACAGAGAGGGGGTGCAAGGGCTGTGCTCTCAGATCATGTACAGCTAAAACCTTCTCGATCTATATTAAAATTCTCCTGTGTGGTTTTCCTTTCCTGTATATTATCAATCCATATTCACCCACTGAAAAACATCTGAAATTAACATGTGGTGGAAAGTAACCATATCTGGGACACATCATCAGTCAGAGAGAAGGCAACCCGAAAAGCAACTGGCAATCAGGGCCTTAAAACCCTATAAATACTGTCAGAAAATAAAGCTTTTTTTTTCTATTTCTTTCATTTCATACCATGTGCATCTTTTTTTTTAACAAGTGCTGCCTTAGTGCAGGTTTTCAAGTTGATTTGTTGCTTAAAATACACAGGACTCAACAGATATATTTCTAAAATATTCATCAAGTAAATTTCTAGAACCGAGTAGTTTTTCAGTCAAGATCACTCTACCAACACACACATCACCACCCAACTGCCATCATTACAGCCAGCACAAGGATTCCTGCTGAATGTTATCAACAAAGAAACTCGCTCTGTCCAGAAGGACAGGCATCCCTGGGGCCTTATGGTTTTATTCCATTAAAAAAAAAAAAGAGGCAACTTCTCTGAGTTAGAAGCAGAGTGATTAGAAAGTCACCATAGAACTGACACTGTTGGGTCACCTGCACTCACATGAGTTCAATGTATAAAGGGACAACCTTAGACCTCCATGCGCCAGCTCTTAAAAGCAAAGCTGCTGATTCAATTAAACAAGCTCATGTTCCTGCTGATGGAAAAATCCAAAGTCCCTGCAGTACATTCAGATTAAAAATAAAGGCCTGAAAATATCAAAATGAAGTTGGCCCTGGCAGAGCCTCAACTGAACTATCTATAAATGAGAAATAACCAATATGATTATTACCAGAATATGAACAGCTAAAAACATGAATAGCTATGAATAAGATTTTCTGGCAAGACTAATTATATAGCTCAAGAAGATGCAAGTATTTTGTGTAATTTTCCTACACAAACGGCATGAAACAGCAAGCCCAAGTTTCTTCAGTCTCCGTACCTATCTTAATTTAAAATGGACAGATTTTACAAATTAAAACAGAAACTATGTAATTAAACTTTAATTTCTAAAAACACTGAATAATATTGAAGCATATGCATGCCTTATGTAATATTTAGTACATACTTATAAATGTGAAAATTATTCATTATTTACCTATCATTCAAATTTAACAGGTGTCCTGGATTTTATTCAGAAAACTTACTCTATTTACACTTTTATGTTCACTGATGATTTACGCTGTATTTCAGGATTTACTCCATTATTGAAGAAAATAAAACAGCTATCAGGATGGAATTGCTGGGAAGGTCTCCATTCATGATGAAAAGCAAACATAAAAGCCCTTTATAACTTTGTAAGTGCAGTATCACCATTCTCCGTGGGTCACAGCAGAGAAGAGGGAGAGACGAATGAGAAGCACTGAGAATTATTTTCCTCTGGATTGTAACCACGATACTGTACTAACATCATGTGGTGATTTCTGTTTTCATTGTT
>PVHP010054502.1:0-10421 GCA_004024765.1 Zapus hudsonius | reverse complement strand
AGGGGACACAATAGCAGAAATTTACAGGCTTTGTGATGGGGAGGGGTCAGGGGAGCCTCTCAAATTGTAAAGAGCGGTGTGCATGCATGCATTTTCATACAGAAGGAACCCAGAGTTGGCCTCAGGATCTCCAAGGTGGCCACTGGGTCCTCAGGCAGGACCTAGACTCCTTGATGGCATCTTTGGGAATATGGCATCTGAAAGCTTTCATCCCTGCTCCATTCAGACACGATGCTTCCCAGATGGGGAAAGCCATTTCTCATTGCTAGGCAGGCATAAGGAAGCCCCTCTGTCTGGAATGTTCTAGCCCTATGGGCAGCTAAAAAAACAAACAAAACAACAACAAGCCACACCCAAGCCTGTACTATTTGATAAAGCCCTTCCAGGCCCCACTCCATTGTGACTTCTTTTGTAACTATAGTGCTCGTAGCAGCGTGTGTAAACTGCAGGCACTCAGTAAAGATTTCATTTGCCAATAGCAGTGTGTGTATGCTACAGGCACTCAATAAAGAGCTCAGAGTTCCCTTTGTCTTTTGTAGATACTCTTACTGACTCTTTTCTCAACAAATTTTTATGTATTTATTTGCCAGCAGAGAGAGAGAGAGAGAGAGAGAGAGAGAGAGAGAGAGAGAGAGAGAGAGAGAGAGAGAGAGAGAGAGAGAGAGAATGAGTATGGGTGCACCAGGGCCTCCTGCCACTCAAACTCCAGACGCATGTACCACTTTGTGCATCTGGCTTTATTTGAGTACTGAAGAATCGAGCAGGGGCCAGCATGCTTTGCAAGCAAGAGCCTTTACCCACTGAGCCATCTCTCCAGCCCTTAAAGACTCCCTCCCCTCTCTCTCTTTTGTTTTACCAGGTGGGGTCTCATTCCAGCCCAGGCTGACCCAGAATTCACTATGTAGTCCCAGGGTGGCCTGGAACTCATGCTGATCCTCCTCTGCCTCCCAAGTGCTGGGATCACAGACTCTTTTTAAAACAATATTTTATTTATAATTTGCAAAGAGAGAAAGAGAGAATGAGCCTCTTGTCATAGCAAACAGACTCCAGATGCTTGTGCCACTTTGTGTATCTGGCTTTACTGGGGAATTAAACCCAGGCCAACAGGCTTTGTCCTCACAGATTCTTAAACACTGCTCACACACTGAAAACGAGGAAAGATCCTTGGAAAGAATATTTCTGGCTAAGAACAAGTCTAACTTGGCTCAACACAGTACAAAATTATTAAATTTCTGGCTTTTGAACATTTATATTACATTTGGGCCAAGATCAGAGCTTTGCTTAAAGGAATTTAAATGGCTAGCTGATAACATCCCCCATGGTGGATGGAACCTCAGCTGAGGCCTGCAATGCAGGCAGAAAGTCATTTATTGAGTTACCGACATACTTGATTGAGGAGCAGGAAAGAGAATGCTGAGTCAACCGGAGGCTGGGAGTTAAGGACTGTTTCAGAGCCCTGTCCAGCACTCAAGCATGTTCACGAAGGACGCTTTCAGGGCCAGAAAGACCAAGGCTGACAAGACGAGGAAAAACGTGACCAGTAGCGATGCATGATTCAAGACAATATGCCTGGGGATGAAAGTTGCTTTTTGATCAGCGAATTTCACAGTATGATTAGGACCTCAAAGGAGTTTTGGTTTTCTTATAAGAAGCTAAAATATTTTATTCTCTTTAGAAGAACATTTCTGTGCCTTCTATCCATTAAGGTAGTACCCTAAAGCCACATTTTTGCTGGCTAAGGTTGAGTCACTGTAAAACCTTGAGTGTAATAAAAGGACCCATATTCTGGCTAATTAAGTCACACTTCTTTCCTCCCCTGTAACTGCAAGAGAGTTTCTTCTCCAGAGGTCCAAGCTGTTTGGGACTGAATTCGTTTTGACATAAGCCTGTGTGGCTGTGCTCTCTGGAAATGTCTCAGGTCATGCCCTGGTCCTCATCCCCTGCCCACACATGCTTAGCACACAGGACCTACGTTTCAGGTTGAAAGAGAATGTGTAGAGCGCAGGCCTCCTGGCTAGCAAGAAAGGGACATAAAAGCTTGGCCTCAGAGTCAAGAGAGGTCTCTTCCTCCCTCTCCTGTCCCTCCTTCCTCCCTTTCTCTCCACCATTAGAACAAGGTGAAGGGAAAAGCTGGCGCAGAAGAGAAAGGGAAGACCCTGAGTGACACAGATTCTGAGTGGGTCCCTCAGGAATGTGGAAGGAGGTCCAGGAATTCTGTGGAAGAAAGTACTTTGTCTCCATGGAGACCTTCAGGCTCCCTGTAGCCCACTCTTTGTCACCACAAGACAGACAGCCTGTGACCCAAATGTGTTCAGGGCCACTCCTGGGAAGAATGGTGACAAGAGACAAACTGACTGTTAGTATCTTTGAAGCCTGATCGGAGCCCTGCTCCTCCTCTGCCTCCCACACCCATAGGAGTCAGCTGACTCTGCGACTCAAAGGTCAATGTTCTTTAAGGAGACACGGTCCCTCCCATAGGAGGATGTCCACTGATGTCGTATGTCTGACAACAGAATCAAAGATTTTTCCCATAGCAAGAATTTCAGAGAAGCATCTGGGGATGACGGCAGGACATCAAATCACTCAGGTGGGTCTCCAATTTGACACTGTCGTCTTTGAACTTGAGGAGAAGGGAAAGCCAAAGCTTCCCAAGGGACATGGCTGGAGAGGGCTCCCGCTGCCAGGTGTCCCCACGTTCAATGAACTTGGACTCAGGGTCAGACCCAAGGCTGCTGAGAGCACACAGGCATTAGAGCAGATGACTTAGAGCCTATCTGGAGAGACAGCCTGGAAACTCCAGGTCCTTGGAGTGGGAGACAAAATAAAAGGACTTGTAGAAAGGCCATGTGTGATAATACACTGGGATCAGGTGGCTGTGATAAGACACCCAGAAATCCAGTCAGGAGGAAAAAAAAAAAAAAGGAACTAATTTTCTTCCTAGTGTAAAATCTGTCCAGCTGGAAGTACCCAAATAGACCTAAAGACATCAAAAATGATGTTTGCATTTTGAGAGAGAAATTTAGCATCTGCTTTGAGTACAAAATGAAGGCACTTTAGATGGTCTCAGGGCCTTGGTTCTGCAAGCATGGACCAGTCCCCCAAGCACCCCTCTGCCTGTCCTCACCAGAACCACACAGTCACGCCCATCTCCTGTTACCAGGACTGGAATCATTCCTTACCTGCTCAGGACAAACCTCAGGACCAAGGACCTCCATCTGACCTTGTCCTTCTGCCCAAACCGCTTGGCCACTGTCCCAGGCTGTGCCCCCTCCCCTGGAGCTACAAAGGTTATCTGCTCTATTTGTGACTGTGCCTCAGGCAGGGTGACATTGTGGCAGAGGAACCCTCTGTGGTCATCCATTCTTCTACTTTAACATATCTTGGAGTCTCTGATACCCTGTGACCAGCTGGCCATGGCAGAGCAGATGTCAGACCCCACAAGAGCTTCGGGAACGCATGGCTTAGTTGTTATCCCCTTTCAGGAGATCAGAGTCATGCTTGGTACACACAAATCAGGAGCCCAAATAAATTTCCCAAATGAGAAATACTGCATTCTTCACTTCAAAAACACTGCCCACAGCACCCTAGGTTTTCAGCCCAACTAAGGATGGAGTTTTGTCCACCCCCCCCCCCAACACATCTCCTCTTGAGAGAGTTCCTATTTGCCTAGGAGAGAAAAAACACTCCCCATTGTAACTTGATACCATGTATAGTGACAGGCTAGATAGGCCATCATTTTCTTGATTGTAATTAAAAGAGATTTCTAAAATAGATGTCCATCCTTTTAAAAATGGTCAAGTCATCTCTCTCTGCTTCCTGACTGCGGACACAATGTGACCAGCCATCTCTCATCCCTGCTGCCATGACTTCCCCATCACAAAGGACTGTACCCAAAACAACCCTTCCATCCTTCAAAAATGAAAATAAAAAAATTTTAAATGCTTTAGCCGACTCCTCTTGGATTGGAAACCAATATAAAGGGATGTGTTGATTTTTTTTGTTCTGAATTATCAAGAGTTTTTATTTAATAAGCTTCACCAACCCTTTTGAAGTATTTATGTGGCTGAAAGAAGTCAGGGGCCAAGATTCTGGCTGAGAGCAGGCTGCAGTGAGCTCAGAGCCCATGAACCACATCAAAACGCCCCGTGCAGAACACCTGGACAGGGCGGACCTCAACAGGTGAGATTTGGGGAACAGCAGCCAGAACTGAGAGAAGACAGGCTGAGTGGCTAATCCCTAGAGAGAGCAAGCTTCTCCCAGCCTCCACCTGAGAGTGCCCTCCCACCTATTCTCCTGGGAAGTAAGTAATATTTTATAGACCCCTGTTGCACTGGGGGTGCCAGGGCTGATCTAAAATACCCACCCTAAGAAACTTAGCATTCTGCCCTTGCGGGGGGGGGGGGGAGGAATGTTAAGTAACAAAATACACAGAGGTTCATCTTCTGAGATAAAGCTCTGATATGTCCAGGCTCAGTCCCTCAAGCTCCAGCATGCTAAGTGCACTCACTCCCATGAGTCTGCTCTCACCCTCTAACCCTTGGATCTGGAGCCAGGGGCACTGAGAAGAGCCAGCCCCTGCCCAGCTCCAGGTGCACATGGCATCCCTTCTCAGAGCCCGGGAGCCAGAAGAGGCTCAGACTCAGCCCAGAGCAGCCCTGCTCTTTGGAGGGGAGAACAATGAAGCTTTGAGGGCTCCAGGGGATGTCCACAGCCTCCTGGCTTTATTTGAGGGGTGAAGACACCTTGTGCCAGTGTAGCATGCTTTCTGCTGGACTGCAAAGCATCCTGGTGCTGGGTCTGATTCACTTCTACTTGGCCTTCCATTAGCCTGGTTTAGTTCAGGTTGATATCCATAGCCCGTGAACCACTAATACCAGAATCATTGGTGTGTGGTGGAGAATGGAGTATGGGTAAGGGTTAACGTTCGTTATGAGATTAATTATTAAATCATGCAAATTGTACTCCTCAGAGTTACCTAGCATCTCACACCATGTGGACTTGAGCACCCTTTTGAGTGGCACACCAGGGACACTATTGTCATTCATTCACCCCCTCTGGTCTGCTGTATAGCAGTAGGGGTTTTAGGAAAATATTAACTACAGTTGTCGTCTTCATATGTATATGCATCCTCTGCCCCCTACAAGACAGCCAGGCAAAGTAGAGAGGATCAGTCCCATTTTGAGTGAACACTGGGGTCTGAACTTTCAGCCATTTAGCCAAGACCACTCCAGAACCAGGATTTGAACCCAAAGTCCAAGGTCTTAAGAGACACACCCTTCACCGACAACAGGTTGGAGAGCTAAGTGACCAGAACAGATCAACTGTAAGTATAAAACAGAAGAGAGGTCACTCTCAGGTAGAGGGTGCAGGAGGGATTTGTGGGGACTGAGGCAGGCATTTGAGTTGGACCTGGCATTTTGTCCTCCACAGGACTAGAAAATGCCCTGGGAGAGCCCATCCCCACCCTGTTCCAACAAGAAGCTCAGTCCCAGTCCGATAACACCAAGCTGAAGCCTTGGTGAGCAGACCCTGGGGACTACCAGCAACTCACTTTCACACACTTTTGTTAGGTGCCTGGGTTTTGGAAAACAACCCCCTCCCCATTTTAAATATGCACAGTTTTTGTATTATGCAGGAAAACTCCAACTTTGCAAAGATGTCCAGCATCAGGGGTCAAGGGGCGGTTGGGAACAATGATAGAGACAGAGTCCTTTCTAGAACACATGAGCATTCTGCGCTAGCTTTCCTTAAACTCCGCAGTAATCAGTGCGGCCCAAGCCCAGAAGCACCGGTTCTCTCCCCAGTGTCCCACGTTGAAATCTGGCAACCCAGTAGCGGGGCTCTGAAGGCTAGAAAGATACTCCGTGCCTGGAAGGAATTTAGGTCAGGACCAGTCCCCAACCTGGGGCATTGGCTTTGCCTCACCACCCTGTGGGGTGTCCTGCCTTCCCCAGATGGTCCCCAGGAGCATCGGGATGGGCACTGCTGGATCCTGGTTTGGGAGTTCTGTCCGGTCACTCCAGGGACCGCAATGACTGGCAGCGTGCCCTGGGCCAGCTGCCAGGTCTCGGCGGTGTGACCCTGGGCCCCTAGCTGTCCCCGGCCTGGAAAGGCCAGCAGCATGCCCGCAGCGCCCCCGCCGCGCCCTCCCGGAGTTGGCGCAACTCGAGTCACTTTCTGGAAAGACTCCAATCTCCATCCTCCTGCGTGCGCACCCCCCAGCGCACCCATGGGCACCCTCCCGTTTGGACCGCATGCACACTTGGCCCGGTCGCCACGCGCACACGCACAGCCTCCGCTCCAAGCTGGAGATGCGGTCGCCCAGTTGAGACGGGGACTCGGGAAAGGGACGCAGGCGATGGCCAGGGTCGCGCGGTCCCCAGCTGCCGGCACCTCCCGCGCACCCCAGAAGGTGCCCACGAGAAGGCTGGGAGCGAGCACCCGTCGGTGACCCATCCCTGCGGCGGGGGTGACAGGGCGGTCCCCGGTGTCCTCCGGCCCGCCCGGGGCGCACGGCCACCCGCCCGGCCCGCGAGCCTCACCTCCGGGGAGCCCGCGCCGTGGCTCCGATCGCGCCTCCGCGGCGCCTCCGCATCTCCCGGGCGCCCGCTGTCCCCGCCGCGCCCCGGGGCGCCCGCCGTCCCCGCCGGCGCGCGAGGGAGGGTCGTGGGGATGCGCTCGGGACGCTCGCGACGCCTCCTGCCGCACGCAGCCCGCAGCCGAGCAGATCTGTCCGCCGAACGCGTCCCGTCGCCTCCTCCGCGGGGCTCCGGCTCCTGGGCGGGGGCGGGGCCCGGGCGCTCCGAGGGACGAGGGCGACGCCTGGTGCCGGGCCCCGGGAGCGCACCCCGGACGCCAGGGCTCCCAGGGCTATGGCCTGACACTCTGCAGACTCCCAGTCACCTGGCTGATGTCCTTTCAGAGAAGCCCCTCTGTCCCATAAAGGTATCTGGAGATTGCCAAGGTATGACCGCACTCAGACCAGAGACCAAGAAAAGTCACGGGATGTTCTGTCCATCCTGGGCACATGGCTGGGACACACTAGATCTTGCAATTGGTGAGGGCACCTGGTTACAGCTGTCTTTCGGAGAAGTTGGTAGAGCTGACCCCTCCCCCAAAAGGTGGGGAGGGTGTCCCATGGTGGGTACTGGAGAGAATGGGTGCAAGATCACTAAGGTAGTTTCTGGAAAAACTAAACCCACAGAGATAAGAGGGTAGGAGAAGATGTGTGCCTTCTGCTTTGGGGATTTGTAAGGACATCCTGTCCAAAGGGCAGAAGGAAAAACAAAACCACAGTCCCCATTCTGGCTTTGAACTTGTGTGCAGTGTGCTAGGGCCAGGCTTAAGCCCAGACACAGACTTCATGGGGATCTGAGTTCTGTGGTGGGAACCTTGCCCATTAAGCTCCTGAGTGAGTGAAGGGATGAAGGAATGAATGAATGGAGAGAATGTTACCCCACCCGGAATCAGTCAACTCTTAGAGTCAGCACCGCCCTGGACAGTGCTGCAGACCAGAAGGGCAGCAGGACCCTGCACGGTGGACCTGCTCGGACTGTGGTCCCTTCCCATGGTGTCAGGCCTGGGAAGCCATTGGAGAATACCCATTCTGCCTACGTTTCTGGCCTGCACCCTTGTCTCTGGGGGCCTGTCCAGAACTGTAAAACTACCCAGTGAAAACAGGCAGCTCCAGGCCAGCTCCCCAGTACCTCCCGCCAGCTCACACCCAGGTCTAGCTCTTAGCTTCTGGACCTTCATTCACCTTGACCTCTAATCCTTCTCCAAGTCTACCTCCTTCCTGTCTAGCTTCTCTTCATATCTTGGAATGTAGCTCCGCCCCCTCACCTCTCCCATGCCTCCATGCCCTCCCCTCCCCTTTCAGACCCTGCTTAAAAGCCTCCATGCAGAATAAACCCAAACCTGTGGAAGAAGGGGCAGAAAGACACACAAGGTGGGAAGGTTCCCCCTACCCTACAGAGCTGGGTGTGTTCATGACCCCACGGTGACTATGGATGACCCCGCTGAGGACAGCCCTTAGTGGCTCTTGCGAACCTAAGTGTACCTGATGGGAATATGAGCTATTTGCGATATGTTCTTATGCTAAAGTTCTCAATTAAAAAAACTAAGTTAAGCCAGGTATGGTGGTGCACACCTTTATTCCTAGCATTCATGGAAGGCAGAGCTAGGATCACCTTGAGTTCAAAGCCAACCTGGGACTACAGAGTGGTCGTTCCAGATCAGCCTGAGCTAGTGTGAAACTACCTGAAAAAAAAATAGCAACAACAAAAACAAAAACAAAAACCTAAGATAATTACAAAAAAATGAAACAGGGAAACTTCAGTGTGGTTGTGACGACTTGCCCAGCAGCACCTGAACCCTGCTTATCGGCTCCAGCATGGCTCCTTTCTCCATGCCTGAACCAAGACCCCTCCTGCCCAAGGCTTTGTCACTTTCCACCATCTTACCATTGCCTTCCCAGTCTTCTCAAACCCTTCCTCTCTTCCACAGTTCCTATCACTGATTGGAATTCTTTATGAGTTTATTTAGTCCTTTGCTATCTATATCATTCCCCTCTTCCCTCGCCCCAGGGCTGGAAGCTCCTGGCAGCCCCCTCCCCCCCAATAAACCTGCCTCCATCCTTTCTACCAATGCAGCATCAGACATACCCTACAGTGTGCATGTGGGCTGGCAGAGCCTAGGAGGATGGGCTCCTGCCTCACTGCTCCCTCAAGGAACAAACTCAGGTGACGTGTGGCCAGGTGGCCCAGTGACATCACCCAGCTCTGAGTTTTCCAGCTGTTAGGGCTTCAGAGCCAAGCTGATGGAGGAGAAGGGACACTTCCAAAGCTCTGATGAGCAGTTTAGCTTGTTAACACTGCGGGGCTGGGGAGGCAGACTGGGATCCGCAGAGAGCAAATCACATAGCCTTTGTCAGACATCTGCCGTTGGAAAGTGAACAGCCTTCAGAACAGGATGAGGAGGCAGATGGCTCTTCTCTCACAGTAATATCCGCCCTGCTGGACCCCAAAGATTCTTCTAGGAATTAAGCAGCATTCCTTAACATCCTCATGTCTATAGACATCATGTCACGCAGAGGCAAAGTGTCCTTTTGCAACAGCTCTGTTCACCGAATGGGCTCAAGGCATGAGTTAATTCCCTTCCCCCACCCTAAGCCCCAGAACCTCCCTGACTCACTCATGCCATCTTGAACATCCCACCACCCTTATCTTTTAGGTCCTGGGATGAAGCCCCTCACCCAAGTCCTGGAATACCATCCCCCAGCACCCTGTCTCCTCATACACACCCAGCCATGCAATTCCCTTTTCAGGACAGCTGTCCAGCCAGGCAGTGTTCCTGGGACCCTGGCATCAGCTGGCATGTGTCTAGTCTTCCACTGTATGCAAGGAATCAACTCCCCCCCACCGGTTCCCCAGTTCTCCACAGTGACTTGATGGGCGCCCATCAGAATTCAAACGAGGCCAGGAACACTTCAGAGAAGAGGCAAAAAGGGCCCAATTGATATGTGCACAGCAAATAGATTCTCTTTCAAGAAACATGCAGAAAAATTAGCTTGAGGTTACATGACTTTAGAAGAAAAATCAGGCCTTAGTGATTAACTGGGGACAGGGCAGAAAGTGTGGGAAAAATCCATGACAGTATCAATGCCTTCATGGCTTCGTTCATGATCTGTCCGTACTAAGAGGTCACCACCAGCTGGCTGTTCTGATCGCTAACGTGTACTAAAAGAGCACCCAGTAGAGGGAGAACTTTGAATTTTTATATGATTTCCATATGAGTCCTCCTCTCTCTCCAAGTTATGCTCAAGAGCCAACAATTCCCCCAGACTTAATGGCTTCCTGAGTCTCTGGAATTTCCTTCCTGCATGGCCCACACAGGAAAGGATCTTTACTTCTAGCTTCTTTGAGCTTCTTTACATCCTGCCCCCTAATGAGAGGCTGCCTTCCTGTAAACATCCTCAGAGACCCACCCAAGATAATTAAAGAGATCCAAGTTGACAACAAAACCTAACCATCACACATGCAGATCCTAAGAGTAACATGTCCTGAGTGTGGGCCAGCATAGATGTGACAGTGACATGTGTAACCCATCGAGATACTGACATCTTCATCTCCTAGAAAATGCTCTCCTGCCCCTTTCCAAAATGACCCGTTCCTGCCAAGGACAACTGGGGTTCGGATATCTGTTACCCAGTCAGTTCTCCCTGATGTAGCTCTTTTAGGCGTGTACTTATGTTGTATCTAGGCACATGGCTCTTTGATATACTAGGTGTTGCGGTCAGCTTTCTAGTTGCTGCGCAGAAAGAACCCAAACAAAAGCGGCTTGTGGAGGAATGGGTTTATTTGGCTTACGGACTCGAGGGGAGACTCCATCCTGGCAGGGAAAACGATGGCATGAGCAGAGGG
>PVHP010054501.1:0-10457 GCA_004024765.1 Zapus hudsonius | reverse complement strand
TTGATATTGAGGTCTTTGATCCATTTGGAGTTGATCTGTGTGCATGGTGAAAGCAGTGGGTCTATTTTCATTTTTTTACACGTGTTTATCCAATTTGTCCAGCACCATTTGTTAAAGATGCTATCTTTGGCCCAGCATACATTGTTGGCACCCTTGTCGAAGACTAAGAAGCTGAAGTTACTTGCATTAAAGGCTGGGTCTTCAATTCTATCCCACTGGTCAGACTGTTTTTCTGCCAATACCATGCTGTTTTAGTTACTATGGCTTTGTAGTATGTTTTAAAGTTAGGTATGGTGATACCTCCTGCGTAATTTTTTTTTTTTGCTCAGAATAGTTTTGGCTATTCGAGGTCTCTTACCCTTCCAAATAAATTTTGAGACTATTTTTTCAATGTATGTGAAGAAGGAGGTTGGGATTTTTATTGGCATTGCGTTGAATCTGTGGATTGCTTTTGGCAGGATTGCCATTTTTACTATATTGATTCTCCCTATCCATGAGCATGGAATGTCTTTCCATCTCGTCACATCCTCCTCTATTTCCCTCTTGAGTGTTTCAATATTTTCCTTATATGTGTTTCACTACCTTGGTTAGTGATATTCCCAGGTATTTAATTTTATTTGAGGATATAGAGAATGGGACAGTTTCTCTGATGTCTTTTTCTGAATGTTTGTCTTCTGTATATAGAAAGGCTACTGATTTTTGCGTGTTAATTTTGTATCCTGCCACTCTGCTGAAGGCATTGGTCACCTTCTGGAATTTACTGATACTGTTCTTTGGGTCTGATATATATATAAGATCATGTCATCTGCAAAGAGGGATAGTTTGACTTCTTCCTTTCCAATTTGTATCCCTTTTATGCTATTCTCCTGTCTTATTGCTTGGGCTAGAACTTCAAGCACTATGTTAAAGAGCAGTGGTGAGAGTGGACATCCCTGTCTTGTTCCTGAGTTGAGGGGGAACTCCTTGAGTTGTTACCCATTGAGGATGATTTGTGCTTTAGGAGATCTTTATATTGACTTTATCATATTGAGGTATAGGCCATCTATGCCTATTTTTTCCTGGGTTTTGAACATGAAGTGGTTCTCTGCATCAATTGAGATGACCATGTGGTTTTTGTGGGTGAGTTTGTTAATGTGGTGAATTATATTTATCGACTTGCGTATGTTGAACCATCCCTGCATCCCTGGGATGAAGCCGACTTGGTCAGGGTTAATTATAGTCTTGATGTGGGTTTGTATTCGGTTTGCTAGGATTTTGTTTAGGATTTTTGCATCCAAGTTCATCAGGGATATGGGTCTGTAGTTTTCTTTTCTTGTTACATCCTTGCCTGGTTTGGGAATTAGGGCGATGGTAGTTTCATAGAAGGAGTTTGGGAGCTTATCCTCTTTTTCTATGTCCCTGACAAGCTTCAAAAAGAGAGGTTTCAGTTCTATGATGAAGGTTTGGTAGAATTCGCCTGACAAACCGTCTGGACCTGGGCTTTTCCGTTTGGGGAGGTTCTTGATTACTGATTCAATCTCTGTGATTGTTATCAGATTGTTAAGGATCTTTATCTGCTCTAGTCTGAGCTTTGGTAGTTGGTAGGTGTCCAGGAATTTATCCATTTCTTTCATTTCTCTAATTTTGTGGAGGTTTTGGAAGTATGACCTGATGATACTTCCAATCTCTTCAGGATCTGTTGTGATCTCACCCTTGTCATTTTTTATTTTGTTAATTTGGGCCTTCTCTGTTTTCGTTTGATTAAGTTGGCCAGAGGTTTGTCAATCTTATTGACTTTTTCAAAGAACCAACTCTTTGATTTGTCTATTTTTTAATTGTTTTCTTTGTTTCCAAGTCATTAATATCAGCTCTGATCTTAATTATTTCTTTGCGTCTCTAGCTCCTAGGGTTGTATTTTTCCATCTGTTCTAATAATCTTAGGTGGGAGGATAGCTGGTTGATTTGAGACCTCTCTGTCTTTGTTATGAAGGCATTTAGTGCAATGAATTTCCCCCTTAGGACTGCCTTCATTGTGTCCCACAAGTTCTGAAAGGTCCTCATTATCATTTGCTTCTAGGAAGTTCTGGATTTCTAGTCTGATTTCTTGTTTGACCCATTCATTGTTCAGGAGTGAGTTGTTCAGTCACCAATATCTGTTAAAATTTTTGTATCCTCCCCCATTGTTAATTTCTAGCTTTAATGCTTTGTGGTCTGATATGATGCAGGGGATTACATTGATCTTTCTGAATTTGCTGAGAGATGATTTATGGCCCAGTACGTAGTCAATTTTGGAAAAAGTTCCATGGGCTGCTGAGAAGAATGTGTAATCTGTGTCCTTGGGATGGAATGTTCTGTAAATGTCTGTTATCCCTAGTTTGTCTATGGTGCTATTTAGCAACTTTATTTCCCTGCTTGTCTTTTGTTTGCACAATCTGTCTAGTGATGACAGTGGAGTGTTAAAGTCTCCTACTATGATGGTGTTGACATCTATATCTGCTTTGCTTTTGAGTTAGTTATGCTTAATGAACTGAGGGGCCCTTGCATTTGGTGCATACATATTTACTATAGTGATGTCTTCCTTTTGTATTGTTCCCTTAACAAGTAGGAAGGGACCATCATTATCCTTTTTTATTGCTGTTGGTTTAAAATCTATTTTGTCAGATATTAGAGTAACTACACCCGCTTTTTTATTATTCCCACATGCCTGGAAAATTATTTTCCACCCTTTTACTCTCAGTAGGTTGCTGTCTTTAGCGATAAGTTGTGTTTCTTGAAGGCAACAGATGGAAGGGTCCATTTTCCTGATCCAACCTGCGATCCTGTGTCTTTTTATAGGAGAGTTGAGTCCATTAACATTCAAAGTTATAACTGTGAGGTTATCTTTAAACCCTGCCATTTTGGAGAGAATATGGATGTTGGTAAAATATGGACCGCTTGACGAATTTGCATGTCATCCTTGCGCAGGGGCCATGCTAACCTTCTCTGTATCGTTCCAATTTTAGTATATGTGCTGCCGAAGCAAGCACCTTTGAGTGCGTTTTCTTTTGCTCCAAGGAGTTATAGCCAATCCAGCTTAATGACCTGGGTTTGGTTCCCCAGGAACCACGGAGAGCCAGAAGCACAAAGTGAAGTGAAGCAAGCATCTGTAGTTCATTTGCAGTGACTGGAGGTCCTGGCATGCTCATTCTCTTTGTGTGTCTGTGTCCTCTCTCTCTCTTTCTCTCTCTCTCTCCTTGAAAATAAATAATTTTTCATTTCTTTTTTTTTTTGAGGTGGAGTCTCATTCTAGCCCAGGCTTACCTGGAATTCACTCTGTAGTCTCAGGCTGGCCTCAAACTCACAGTGATCCTCCTACCTCTGCCTCCAGAGTGCTGGGATTAAAGGTGTGCACCACCATGCCCACTTAATAAAAATATTTGAAAATTAAAATCAGGTGCATACTGAGAAAGGCTATGCCCAGTGAACGAAGGCTTACATAACCTGAGACTGTCAAACAAAACAGAAAGATCACCCGTGCCCCTCTCCTAGCAGGCAACTCCTGATCCTGTAGCCCCTCAAAGGAAACCCTGAAGTAACTGGAGGGTCTTGAGGTGGTGCTCCCTTGCAGGGTCACTGTTCTTTTGGGCTGGGGCTATGTCTCAGTGGCTAAAACCACTCATGGTGGAAGCATAAGGACCTGCCTTCAGATCCCCAGAACCCACATGTGTTAATTACTTTCTTGTTGCTGAGACAAAATACCTGACAAAAGTAGCTTAAAGAGGAAAGGGTTGAATTTTGGCTTGTAATGTCAGGGGCAGTTTCCTGGCAGGGAAGGCTTGGCAGCAGGAGCAACAGAGCTGTTCACATGCTTGGCTTCAAGGATAATTCTTCATTCCTATCTCTAACTGTAATTACCGTTTGCAATTACCTTCACCTTGCTGGCACAAAGCATCAACCAGAAGCAGCTTGTGGAAGCAAAAGGTTTATTCTGGTTGATGATCTCAAGGGGAATCTCCATGATGGCAGGGAAAACAATGGCATGAGCAGAGGGTGGACATCACCTCCTAGACAACATCAGGTGGACAACAGCAGCAGGAGAGTGTGCCAAACACTGGCAAAAGGAAGCTGATTAGAACATCCATAAACATACCCCCAACTACACACTGCCTCCAGGAGGCTTCAATTCCCAAACTGCCACAAGCTGGCAAACATTGAAGATACATGAATCTAGCATTCAAGATACATGAATTTATGGGGGACACCTAATTAAAAAAGACACATTACCTAAGCCTCAACATCACCAGGGTGCACATGTTACTATTATTAAGGGAACTCCAACGTATACACATTTGAAAATGACCCAAGAGGACCACTGTGAGAGAGGCCTGCATGCCCACTGTTCTCTGTCCAAAAGGACCCGCCAGGACAACTCCTTGTGAGAGCTGGGGTCTCTATGATGCTGTCATCACTGGGTGGATCTGTTACCAGTGGCCTTGTCTGAACCAGTGGTTTCTGGGTTCTTGGAGTCTTATTTAAAGAATTGAAGAAGCACACACAGACAGCAACACAGAGAGAACGTGAGTGTGGGCACACTCTCAGGCAGGCATGTGCCACAGCCCTCCTGTAGCTCTCAGAGGACAACCTCTCGTATCCATCCTTGCCTTCCACCTTGTTGGAGACAGGGTGTCTGCTGGTCAGCACTGCCTGGTCCAGGATGGATAGCCTTCGGGCTTCTGAGGAGTCTCCTGTCTCTGCCTCCCACCTTGCCAAGGAGCACCGGGATTCTCCTCATTCACTCTCCACTTTGTTCTTTCCTAAAGGGTCTGTGAACCAGCCTCGACTAGCTGACCAGTGAGCCCCAGAAATTGTTCCTTCCTCCCCAGGGCTGGGATTAGACACAGGAGCCATTATGCCCAGCTTTTCCATGTGGGCCTGAACCCGGGTCCTCTGCTTACACAGCAGACGCTTTACCCACTGAGCCATCTCTTCAGGGTGTGAGGCTCAGGAATGTCATAGGACACCGAGCTGGTGGTGAGCTGAGCTGTCTCACCCTTTGCTTTGAACCACTGGGCCTGGAAGGCTGCTTGCCTCTGGAGCCCCAAGCAAAAGGATCCCTATGGGTCCAGCCAAGCTGAGGTGTGGACCCTGAAGACATCCAGTCCCAGCTTGGGTCAGTGATACAAGTGCAGCGGGAGTCCATAGGGGAGGGCAGAGCCTTCAGGTCACCATCTGGACTTTCTGAAGGGTTTGGAGCAAGGGACACAGGAGGACAGCAGAGCCTTGGGAGTTTTGGGGTGGCTCTGAGGAGGTGTGGTTAGAGGGATGGGGTCCTAGGAGCACTCTGACCCCAGATCAAAGGGTGGAAGATGTGGAGCTGAGGCCTTGAGAAAGGTAGGTGGGAGCTTGGGGGCCAGTGACCTCCACAAGGTCACTGTGTCCCAGAATTTTGGCCAAGCCTCCTAGTGAATTCTGCACCCTTCCTGGATATCTAAAAAATGACCCCTTGAGGACCCATGAAAAAAGATTTCAGGTGGTGGTGGTGGGTGCTCTGTGGGGCTATGGAACTGAAACTGGGGAAAAGCAAAGGAAGGTCAGCCTGGCCTCTCTTGAATTCAAGCTTGCATGGGGAGGATCTTGTCCAGGATTTTTCTATTATTTATTATTCCATGACGGGAGGGAAGCAGGGAAATGACCCTTTCACATTCCTCCTGCCCAAGTTGCTGAGTGTCCCCTAACAGTGAGTCAACCAACCCAGCCAGTGGGAGGAGGAACCAGGGCCCAGGATACCAGGTCTGATCTCAGGACTGAGGTGAGACCAGTGAATACCAGTAGTTTTGGGTGTTCCCTAAGAGAGCCAGCCATCTTCCCAACCATGCCTGTGGGAGGAGGAGCAGGACCCAGTTAATGCACCATGCTGAGGTAGAGGAGGTGGTGACTCCTGACTCCAGGACAGCCTTGAACGCCTTCCAGGCTGAGCAGGGCCAGAGCCAGGGACAGGGAGAGCCAGGAGCCTGATCTGTCCTGCTTCATCAGCTCCCCAGACACCCGGCACTGCCTCGGTGAGCTTGCTCTGGGGTCAAGGAAAGAAGGGACCACCAGATCTCCTCACACCTCTGCCACCAAGGACGACCCAGCTGGGGGCTGGCAGAGAGGCCATGACTGCCCAGGCCAGGCATTGGAGATGTGGCCCACAGGCCTCAGAGAATTTGTGAGCACCCAGCCCCACCTAGTGTCTTGGGATCTCCCCACCCTACAGCCTTCCTGGTCCCCCGCAGGCCAGGTATCCCCAGCCCTCGTAGGCCCTTGCTGGCTGTGGCTGCCGCACACAGACCTCCACTGGCTGTATGAAGTTATGTGCTTGGGAGCTGACAGCAGCCTCCGGGCTGGACCTTTGATCCGCCCAGCTGCTGACATCTTCAAAACAGATCTTCCCAGCACCACGCTCCCCGGTTCCCGGTGGCAGGCCTCCTGCAGGGCGGGGCAGGGCAGCCAAAGCTGATGTGGCCCAGGAATAAGTGGTCTCAGCTGTCACTCCACCCCTCCCCCGTGGGCTGGGTCCATCCAGTCTGACTTCAGCCAGGGAGGTGGGGGACCACAGCTTTCCTCTGAGAGGTGCCAGTGACAAGGCTCAGGAGTTGTCTGCCAGGCTGTGTGGTTCCTCTAGGATCTGCAGACCCCTCAGCAGGGCCCATGGGCTGTGGGTTCACGATCGCAGGCTGGGAAGTGTTTGTGGATACGTATGGGTCACTGACAATCCTGTGTGCTTGGCTGTCTTGGAGCGGGGCCATCGTTGTGGGGCAGGAGGTGAACTCTCTGAGGGGACTAGGAGCATGTGTGAGCTGGGCAGGGTCCCAATGAGGGGTGGATGGGAAGCAGTGGTGGGCGGATGTCTGTCCACTGAGGCAGAGCATGGAGGATGAGCACTTATTCCCTCCCAGAACTCTGTAGAGGGTGTTGGCCAGGAGCGCTGTAGGGTAACAGGGCCACGTGGATATACCTATGACTTCTTAAGAAGGATCTTGGCTCACAGAGTCATGGAGGCTGAGAAGCCCTCAGATTCTGTCTGGAAGTGGGAGACCCGAGCAGACCAGGGAGGGACTGGAAGGTCAGCAGCCAGGAGCACCCAAGCAGGCAAAAATCCATGGCTCGGCTCAGCAGCCAGGCCAACGGTGAGTGAGGGGCTGGGAGATGGCTCGTGATAAAGCGATGCAGCTGAGCACAAGCAGCTCTGAGTTCAGACCCCAGAACGCATGGAAAGAGCTGGACGCAGCAAGGAGGGAAGCGGGGACAAGAGCATGGCCTGGAAGCCAGAGGCCAGCTAGCCTGGTGTCCAGTGGTGGAAGGAAGAGCCCGCCTTGAGCAAGGCGGAAGGCGAAAACCAGCACTCAAGGTTGTTCTCTGACCTCCACCTGTGCACCATGGAATGTGCATGTCCATATTTACACACACGAACACACAGACCACACCACACACCACACACACACCACACCACAACACACACCACAACACCACACCACAACATCACATCACACACACACCACACCACACACCACACACACACACACCACAGCACACACCACACACCACCACACCACAACACACACCACACACACACCACACCATACCACACACCACAACACACACCACACACACCACACACACCACACACACCACACCACAACACACACACCACACACACACATACCACAACACACACACCACACACACACCACACCATACCACATACCACAACACACACACCACACACACACACACACACCACACACACACATACCACCACACCACACCACACACATACACACACACATACACACCACACACCCACACCCACACCACACACCAAAAAATAAATTTAAACAGAGTGAGCAGAATCTTCCCCGTCTCTGCTCTTTTCCGCTCTCTAGCTCTGAGCACTCACTGCGGTGACTTGCCCTGTGCGGTGCCCTCCGACTCTGGAGTTTCTCTCTCCAGTGCTCATACACCAAGGCGAAGAGCTCTGATGGGAGAGTTGGTTCTGGGGAGCACGTCAGGTGAGACAGAGTGGAGAGCACACAGGAAAGGTAGAGCCAGGGGCTGGGTGCCAACAGGTAGCTGTCCACAGGTGGCATAGCTCAGCGGTGGGTGGGGACACAGAGGATTTGCTCTCTAGCTTTCCGGAGGCTATTGGGTGTCTTCTCTCAGACTGGCTCTTGGTTATGCTAGCTATAGGTTAGTGTGTTTGTGAGACGGACACAGCTGATGACTTTGATGTTGACCGTTACATGTCACTGTGGTCAGCAGCTGTGGGTGTGTCCAGTTGTGGGCCCCTGGGATGGGGAACAAGTGGACTGTACCCAAAATAATCATGTGGGTGCCAGAAGTCTCAAACAACTCATATCAGGCCTAAAACAGCCCTTATAGAACACCAGTTTACGACAGTGCCCACATTGAGGAGGGCCACCAGCTCAGGGGCTAATTTCTTCTAGAAATCCCTTACATATACCAAGAAATAATGTTGCCAGTCCCTCTGTCTTGGGACAAAACACCTGAGCAAACCGACTTTAAGGAAGAAAGGCCTGCTTAGACTCAAGGTGTGGTGGTCTGATTCAAGGGTCCCTCATAAATTTAATGTGCTCTGAATGCTGGATCCCCAGCTGATGGCAGTTTGGGAATTGGAACCTTCGTGGAGCTGTGTTTTGGGGGTGGGCTTATGGGGGGTCATAGCCAGCTTCCCCTTGCCAGTGTTTGACACACCTTCCTGCCGCTGTTTGCAGTGCTGTGACGGAGGTGACGTCCACCCTCTGCTCATGCTGTATTTTCCCTGCCATCATGGAGGTTCTCCGGGAGTCCATAAGCCAAAATAAACCAAGTCCTCCACAAGCTGTTTTTAGTTTTAGCTCTTTTCTGTGCAGCAATGAGAAAGCTGACTACAAGGACATGATAGAACCCCCATGACAGTGGACAGTGGATGACTCCCTGTCCACGGCTTGGCGTTGGCCATGGCTTTGGGGGTTGCAGCCTGCAGTCACTCGGCTCTGTTGCTCCTGGGCCTATGGTGTCGTGAGGCAGGACTCCCAGCAGGGAAGAGCAGAGCTGTTCACCTCATAGTGCCTGGAGAGCAGAACGAGAGACAGGGAGGGGCCAAGGCCAGGTTTTGTCCCTCAAAGACACACTCTCAATGACCTACTTCTTCTAAGCAGGCCTCACCTACTGAGGCCCATTCAAAATAAACCCATTATTAGCAGGTTTCTTGGTCAGTGAGGAAGGCAACACCTTCATGATCCAATCACCTCTCCACTGAGGACCAGCGTTTTTGGAGACATTTCCTATCTAAATCATAGCATTTTTTTTCCAAGGTAGGGTCTCACTCTATTTAGCCCAGGCTGACCTGGAACTCACGCAGGAGTCCCAGGCTGGCTTCAAACTCACAATGATCCTCCTACCTCTGCCTCCTGAGTGCTGGGATTAAAGGTGTGCCCCACCCCCCACACCTGGCTAAATCCTAATCAAGGGCACGCTGTGACTTGTCTGGTTGACAGGTACAATTAACCAACACAAGTTGGTGGAGCAGGATCCTGCCCTCATTCCTATCCTCCCAGGACCTCAGCGTGCGGTGTGATTTGGATCTTTGACCGTCAGGCTGGTTCAGGATCTCAAGTTGAAATCATCAGAACTTAAGTGATGTTTCCATAGGAAGAGGCTCAGGGAGATGAGTGTGTGGAGGTGGACACAGACTGCAGTGACCATCAGGCAGGACTGCCAAGGAGTGCTGGCCACACGGGAGATGGCAGAGGAGAGGAGGGACGCCCTCTGGAGTGCCCAGAGCTGGCAGGATCTGGACTTCCATTCTATCATTAAAGTCCCCTCCATATGCACCTGCTATTTTCTACGGTAGCCCCTGGAAACTAACACTGTATATGTGTGACAAGTTGGATCCCTGCTCTCAATTCTTCACTCCCTTCCTGGCATGGATGGATGCATGTCCGCCCTGGGTCATAGGACATGATAGAGCCCCCAGGACAGTGGACAGTGGATGACTCCCTGCCCCCACGGCTTGGCGATGGCCAGGAAGCTCCAGAGGACATTGTTTCATGAATTGCTGTGGCAGCACAATATCTAACCAGGGGTCCCTCAATGTGTGCAGCAGTGACCTTCTCCTGAGACAAACACTGGACCAGAAACACTTGACACAAGGAAATGGCTTATTTTGGCTTATAGTTGGGGAAGTTTCATCCTAGTGGCCAGCACATGGTTGGAGCAGACAGCTGGGTGACCAATTATCACATCATTTGGGAGGTAGCACCCAGTGGATACGGGATCTGGGGGGAGTTGAGTCTTGAACCCTGAGTTTTTGTCCTTAGTACGCCAAGGAATTGACTACTCAGACTGAAATGATTTTTATACACCCGTCACACTTTATTCAAACATCACTGAGGGGAAGACAGAGTGACCCACACCACGTGGTCTGATGGCCTCAGACTACCAGAAAGCAGGGATAT
>PVHP010054500.1:0-10446 GCA_004024765.1 Zapus hudsonius | reverse complement strand
AAAAAAAAAAGGTGGCACGTAGCCGGCGTGGTGGCGCACCTTTAATCCCAGCAATCCAGAGGCAGAGGAAGGAGGACCACTGTGAGTTCGAGGCCAACCTGAGACTCCATTGTGAATTCCAGGTCAGCCTGGACTAGAGTAAGACCCTACCTTAAAAAAAAAAAACAAAAAAAGGGTGGCACGTCTGTAATCCCAGTATTGGAGACAGGAGAATTCCAGAGCTTGGTGGCTAGCTAATCTAAGGTAGAGTTAAACTAAGGAAGACACCTATGTTAGTCTCTGGCTTACACATATACACGTACACACACACACACAATTACTCCACACTCAGAAACCCATACAAAATACAAGGGGGGGAAAAAAGCAAATAGGCCAAAGGGGTTTGAACTTGACCTGTGAAGCAGTTCAGTATCTAGCACTAGTTTGTGGGAAAACTTTAATTGCATCTAGTGTGCCCTCCCAGGAAAAGCATGAATTCCTCCCACATCACCAGCAGGTGGTCTTGCACATCTCTCCCAAGCCATCTACCTTCCTCGTAAAATTTTGGCTCTAAAAATAATATTAAATGAGGGCCAGGCATGGTGGCGCACGCCTTTAATCCCAACACTCAGAATGCAGAGGTAAGAGGATCACCATGAGTTCAAGGCCACCCTGAGACAACATAGTGAATTCCAGGTCAGCCTGGGCTAGAGTGAGACCCTACCTCGAAAAACCAAAAAAATAATAATAATAATTTTAAAAAATATCTTTTTAACTTGTGCTTTTTTTATTAAAATATTTTATTTATTTATTTGAGAGAGAGGGGGGGGCAGACAGAGAATATGGGTGCACCAGGGCCTCCAAGCCACTGCAAATGAACTCCAGACACATGCGCTCTCTTGTGCATCTGGCTGTATATGGGCACTGGGGAATTGAACTCTGGTCCTGCATTGTAGGCAAACACCTTAGCCGATAAGCCATCTCTTCAGCCCTAAAAAATAATCTTAAATGCTATCATCTGATGCTTCTGGCCCCAACTTTATCTCAGCATGTTAAGTATAGAGCTTCTGTAGCATAAAAACCTAAACATCACAATGTTTTCAACTTGCTCTCCAAAACACCCCAACAAATTCAAGAAAAATGAACCCAAAACATAAAGACATCTCTCCAATAGAAAGGTGATTTTATTTTCATTTGAAAAAAAAATGCAACACAGAATCATACAACCTTAAGAGTATGAAATGGCCTTCAAACCATCTAAATATACCTCCTATCTACTGTAGGAATCTATCAATAATACCATGGAGCAGGCACAGTACATTTGTGGCCTAGAATCTGAAATGAGAGGGAAAAGGGAGTAAGATTCTTTGGTTTGAATGTTAAGGAATTTGGACTACACTTTGGTTTGTTTTTTTAGGGGTTGTTTTGGGGGTTTGGTGGTACAATTTTTTGAGACAATGTCTCATGGATCAAAGCTGGCTTAGCCTCTTGGTCCTTCTGCTCCCCTCCCAAGTGCTAGTCTTGAGCTGGAGAGATGGCTCAGCAGTCAAAGGCACTTGCTTGGAAAGCCTAATGGCACAGAGTTCAATTCCCCAATACCCACATAAAACCAGATGCACAAAGTGGTGCACGTGTCCGGAGTTCTTTGCAGTGACTAGAGGCGCTGACACGCCCATATTCATATTCTCTCTCTGTGCCTCTTTCTCAAATAAATAATGAAAGAATGAATGGAAGCTGGAGAAACGGTTCAGTGGTTAAAGGAACTTTCTTGCAAAGCCTGAAGGCCCAGGTTCAATTTCCCAGTACCCACATAAATCCACATACTCATCTGCAGTGACAAGAGGACTTGGTGCACCCACTCTCTCTCACTCACATACTCTTTCATCACTCTCCCTCTATGCTTGCAAATAAGTAAAAATATTTTATATTTTTATTATTTCAAGCAGAGTGTGAGCGAGAGCACGAGAGAGAGATTAATATAGGCATGCCAGGACCTCCAGCCACTGCAAATAAACTCCAGGTGCATTTACCTGCTTGTGCATCTGGCTTTATGTGGGTACTGGGGAATTGAACCCAGGTCGTTAGGTTTTGCAGGAAAGCACCCTAACCACCAAAAATATTTTTTAAAGTGCTAGTTTTACAGGTGTGAGTCACTCTATCCAGCTGACTATAGCTGTTTAACTATAGCTTAAAATATATATACATACATACATACATACATACATACATACATACATACATACATGCTGGGAGATGGCTCAGTAGATAAAATGCTTGCTAAGTGTGGTTTGGTTCAGATGTCACCCATAAACTTAATGTATTCTGAGTGCTTGAACCTCAGCTGATAGCCTTGTTGGAGCTATGTTGTTGGAGGCAGGTTTGTGGGGGGTCATGGTCAGCTTCCTCTAGCCAGTGTTTGGCACACTCTCCTGTTGCTGTTGTCCACCTGATGTTGACCAGGAGGTAATGTCCATCCTCTGCTCATGCCACCGTTTCCCCTGCCATCATGGAGCTTCCCCTCAAGTCTGTAAGCCAAAATAAACCCATTCCTCCCTTCAACTGCCTTTGGGTTGGGTTCTTTGTGCAGCAACAAGGCTGACTACAACACTATGCAATGACCAAAAAAAGAAGAAGAAAAAGTGTAGCTGGGCATGGTGCTGCATGCCTTTAATCCCAGCTCTCTCATGAGGCAGAGGTAGGAGAATTTCTGTGAATTGGAGGCCAGCCTGGGACTACAGAGTAGTAAGTTCCAGGTTACCCTGGGCTAGAGAGACCCTAAGGGAGAGGAGAGAGTCAGGTGTGGTGGCACTTGCCTTTATCCAAGCACTTGGGAGGTTGAGGTAGGAGGATTCCCATGAGTTCAAGACCAGCCTAGGCTACATAGTGAGTTCCAGGTCAGCATGGGCTAGAGTGAGATTCTATCTCAAAATAAAGTATAATAAAATAAAATTTAAAAGGGATTTGAAAGCTAGCAGTACAAAGTTTCTCTGGGAATGAGGGGATGAGGTCTTTCTCATCTTTGCATACCCCATATCTTCTTGTCTAGTATTATTAATATCAACAATAGCCACTCAAATCTTTAAAATTAGCGACAGTAATAGACTGATGTTCAATCTTTAGTAAGGCAAAATAAATTCACAAACTGCATCTCCTCACACACACAAAAAAGCCCACTCTTTGGGCTGTAGAAATCATTCAGCAGTTACGGTGCTTGCCCGTAAAGCCTAATGACCTGGGTTCAATTTCCCAGTACCCACTTAAAGCCAGATGCACAAAGTGGTGCATGCATCTAAAATTCCTTTGCAGCATCTGGAGGCCCTGGCATATCCATTCTTTCTCTCTCTTTACTGTCTCTGCTTGCAAATAAATAAAAATATTTTGTAAAAAAGAAAATATTTTTAAAAACAAACATTTCAAATTCCTTGGCTGTGAAAAGTCAACACAGGTGCTGGAGAGATGGCTTAGTGGTTAAGGTCTTCATCTGCAAAGCAGAAGGGCCAGTTTGATTCCCCAGTGCCCACATAAAGTCAGATGCACAAGGTACACATGGGTCTGTAGTTCATTTGCAGTGGCTGGAGGCCCTGGCACATCCATATTCATTCTCTCTCTCTCTCTCTCTCTCTCTCTCTCTCTCTCTCTCTCTCCCTCCCTCCCTCCCTCCCTCCTCTCAATTAATTTTTTTTTTCTGAGGTAGGGTCTTGCTCTAGCCCAGGCTGACCTGGAATTCACTATGTAGTCTCAGGATAGCCTTGAACTCACGGCAATCCTCCTACCTCTGCCTCCTGAGCGCTGGGATTAAAGGCGTGTGCCACCACACCCAGCAATAATAAAATATTTTTTAAAAAGAAAAAGAAGTCAACACAGGACTGATATATGGGCAAATGCTGGAGTCAATTCTGAAGTGCGTGGAGTACGGTATCTCTGGGGCCAAAAGGCTTCATGGTCTCTTATAATACTCCTTAAGCTCATTTGTGCTTCATTTTCCTTACAACAAGGAAAACAAACTGTTAACATGTTTCCATCCTCTCTTTGGCCTTGGTTTTCTAGGAAGATAAGACTGCATACTCTGAGGCCCCATCTAGACACAGACCTCTGGACATTTTTAAAGAGCCTAGGTTATAACTCCTCCTTGTCCATGTTTGGTTACCTCCCAGACACTTGACATCTCCTCAGGACCCCAATGCTTCCTCATTACTTAAATTCTTCTTTTAAAATATTTAATTAACTTACTTATTTGAAGAAGAGAATGAATGGGCATTCCAGGACCAGGACCTCTTGCCACTGAAAACAAGGTCCAAATGTGTGTGCCACTTTGTGCATCTGGCTTTATGTGGAATCGAACCTGGGAAGTCATCAGGCTTCGTAAGCAAGTGCCTTTAAAGGCTGAGCTGTTTCTCTTGGCCGGGCATGGAGATGCATGCCTGCTATTTCAGCACTCTCTCTTGGAGGCAGGACAACACAAATTCAAGACATACACCTAGACCCTGTCTCATAAAGTTAATCTAGATGCTGGGGAGTGTATCTCAATAGTAGAGTGCTTGCCTAGCATGAACAAGGCTCTGGGTTCAATCCCCAGCACTACCCAAAAGAATGTTTTTTCTACCCATATTAAATGTATTTTAAGTTGACTTTAAATTTCATCTAAATTAGGGCTTCTGAATGATCAAACTAATTGCTCTACAACTTCCTATGCCTTTGCCTGGGCATGTGGCTCGGTGATGGGAGTTCTTACCTAGCATATATGAGGTCCTAGGTTTGATCCTCTGCACACACACACACACACACACACACACACACACACACACACACACACACAAAACCACTTTACAGTCCTTGAAGAAAAAAGTGAAAAACAAGTCAAAATGGCCAACTGTCAAAAACAGATTTATAGCTAATAATACTCAAAAGTAAATTTTGATTTTACTTAAGGTTTCATTATTAGATCTATTTTGTTTTGTCTAGACAGGGACTCGTGATGTAGCCCAGGCTGGCCACTAATTCTTGATCCTCCCAAGCCACCACGCCCAGCAAATTATTAATTCTCTTTTGAAATCAGAATCACAAGAAGTCATTTCTATCAGGCCAACATAAAGATTCATGAGTGTAATCTCAGCACTGGGAGGTGGAAGGAGGAGATGGAGAGTTCAAGGTCATCCTCTACTTCATGGTGAGTTCAAGAGCTGCCAGGGCTAAATAAGACCCTATCTCAAAACAAGCAAAAGAGTCACATATCCAAAAATGACAATAAATGAAGACTCATTTCTGGAAGAAAAAAAGACAACAGCTGGAAGAGTTTGCCATTTAATGCAAATGTGCCTACAAGGTTCATGGACTCTTATCAAAAGAATGTAACAGCATTGGGCTGAAGAGATGGTTCAGTGGTTAAGGTGCTGGCCTGCAAAGCCTAATGACCTCAGTTCGATTCCCCAGTACCCATGTAAACCAGATGCACTAAAAGGCACATGTGTCCGGAGTTCGTTTGCAGAGGCTAGTGGTCCTGGCACACCCATTTAGATTCTCTAACTCTCTCTCTCCTTCTCTCTCTTTGCAAATACATAATTTTTTTTTTTAAAAAAAGAAAAAAGTGGGCTGGAGAGATGGCTCAGCAGTTAAGGCACTTGCCTCCAGTGCCTAAAGCTCCAGGTTCAATTCCCCAGGACCCACATAAGCCAGACCCACAAGGTGGTGGCCCTGGTGCACTCTTTCTCTCTCTCTCTCTCTCTCTCTCTCTCTCTCTCTCTCTCTCTCTTTCTCTGTATCTGCTTGAAAATAAATAAAATATAAAAATAAAAAAAGAAAAGTTATAGCATTCAAATCATGCAGGTAAAGGCAAGTTATGCATTTCAGATTGTCTTATTTAAAAGACTTTTTGGTACAGTTTGAAAGCTCTTAGAGCACTATTGTTAGGATACCTCTAAGCAAATGACCTATTTTGAGGATACAAACCAGAGCGACCAAATCCAGATGAGGTTTGCAATGAGAACGAGTCAGGGTTGGGGATGTAGCTCAATATAGAGCACTTGCCCAGCAAGCCAGGGGCCCTTGGGTCCACCCTTCCCAGTACTACTGGGCAGTACTACTGCACTAGTAATTGCTAAAATAAAGAATGTCATTTTCAGGCTGCAGAGATGGCTTAGCGGTTAAGGCCTTTGCCTGCAAGGCAGAAGGACCTGAGTTTGATTCCCCAGTACCCATGTACAGCTAGATGCACAAGGTGGCACATGTGTCTGGAGTTTGTTTGCAGTGGCTGGAAGCACTGATGCACCCATTATCTCTCTCTCTCAAATAATAAAATATTTTAAAAAGAATGTCATTTTCAAGCACATTGTATTTTTATATAAATACCATTTTTATTTGTTTGGTTTGAGATTTTTGAAACAGGGTCTTACTATATAGCCTAGACTGGCCTCAAACTAGCCAACTGTAATCCAAGCTGACCTAGAACTTGCTAACTATATTGCTAACCCAGGTTGGCCTCAAAATCCTGAGCTTCCTATCGTAGTCTCAAAAGTGCTGGGATAGCAGGTATGTACAACCATGCTGGAATCCAAATATGAATTTTAATAACATAGTTTTAAACTTATTTCCAGAGGAAAAAATATTTTCATCAGCATGAATGTCGGGATGGCAGCTTCCTTTCTGACAGTTACTCCCTCTTTTTTTTTTTTTTTTTTTTTTTTTGAGGTAGGGTCTCACTCTAGCCCAGGCTGACCTGGAATTCACAATGTAGTCTCAGGGTGATCCTCCTACCTCTGCCTCTCAAGTGCTGGGATTAAAAGTGTGTGCCACTACACCCAGCTTGAAAAATATTTTTATGTGTGTATTTATGCATGCATGGGCGTGTCAGAGTGTTTAGATGCATATGACACTTTTTGTATCTGGCTTTACATAGGTGCTTCGGAATTGAACCTGAGCTCAGCAAGCAAGAGCCTTTTAACCACTGAGCCATCTTCCCAGCCCAATAGTCCCTTTAAAAAAAAAGTGCAAAGAAAAGGTAAATTTATACAAGGTCATACAAGTCAATGACAAAGTTTGGAGTAACACTACAACTTCAGCCCCTAGAGTTCACACTCTCATTCCGAGAGAGAGAAAAGCTCGAGTCAGGTATTTTCAAAACTTCTAACAGCAAACCTCCAACACAGAAGTATACTCAACAGAGGAAACACAATCCAGATCCAGTGAATGAAAGAAACAATACGCTACATTTAGATCCCGGCACTCCTTTCCAGTTCCTGTGACCAAGCAGAAGCACCCATTAGTGCTGGACATGGTCACCCTAGAGAACGTTTACTCTTCAGTGCGCGGAACTCATCTCCCCACTAACTGCGTGCAGAAGTGGACCTTCCACCGCCTCATCCTACTCCGAGGTGCTCTGGGGGGCTGTAGCTCCCTCACTTCCAAGACTCCAAGTCAAAAAGCAAGCCGTCCTCAGCAAGTCGCATCGCCAATGCAAGAAAAGCCCCAGTAAGTTGCTGCTTTTAACGAGACATTTTAGAACGCAAGGACATGCTTCAGCCAGGAAGGATGGTGCCTTTAAAGTCGCTTTTCGGGCACGTCCCTCCTCCCTGTGGGGGACACGGCCTGACCTGCGGGGCAGGACGAAGCCAGGCTCGCTCGCGCAGAGCCCCGGGAGCAACTCGGGGCTCTGAAAGCAGGACTTCAACCTCCCCAGGGCGGCAGGCTCGGCCCGGGGGCCGGGAGGAGGATGACCCGGTCGGAACCACCTTCCCGGAGGAGGTGCCCTCGGCGCAGCGATGACAGCCCGCCGGCCGGCCGGCCGGCCCCCGCGGGGCTCGGCTCGGGGAGTGTCAGCGCGGCCGCAGGTGGAGCCGGTCCCAGCCCTCCGCCTCCCGGCCCCGGTCCCGCCGGCTCTCCTCGGACGGCCAGCCCGCCTCCCGCGGGGACCCCGGGCCCGGTCGCCGGCCCTCTCCACAGTCACCCCGGCTCCCCGGCCCCGGCCTCGGCGCCCGCGGACGCCCGGCTCGGTACCTTGCGGACCCCCTTGTAGATATAGAAGTAGAGCTCCCGGCCCACATTGAAGCAGAGGCGGTCGCCGTTGCCGGACTGGTCGTTGAGGTTTACGAAGGAGACGCGGACGGGGTTGGAGCCCTGCGAGTTGAAAGGCACCCGGTTGGGCCGGCTGTACTCCGAGTGCGGCAGCAGCTTGTACAGACCTTCCCGGGTGGTGAACTGGGTCTTAATCTCGTTCATCTCCTTCCCTCCTCCCTCCGTCGCCATCTTGGAAAGCCGCGTTCATCCTGCCCTGAGTGCCCGGATCACGCCCACCGCGCAGGCGCCGTCCCTAGAGCTCGCCCTTTCCCCCGCCTCTTCGGCGTGGCCCCGCCCACCGTCCAGCCAACCCCCAGGAAGGCGTGTCGCGGGGTCGGGGCGGGCTTGTTTACGGCCCGACTGCGCACGCGTGCTCCCCTGGCGCGCTGCGCTGCGCTGCTGGCGGCAGGGGCGTGTGCGCATGCGCATGCGCCTCCTCCTCCGGGCGCCGCCGCCGCGGGTCGGGGAGAGGACCTGGCCCTGGGGTCTCGGCGGTTCCTCCGCTCGCGGCGTCGGGATCCGTCATTTTCGGAGGACCGGCCTGGGGTGCGAAGAAAGGGATCTACGTGCCCGTCGGCCTCGGTAGGAAGGTGGCTGTGCGGCGTCTTCACCCAGCCGGGTTATTATTATTATTATTAGCTCGTGGTTATTAAAACCTTACGAGAAGTAAAGGCATCTGATTTAACAACTTCAAGCGGAAGCTGAACTAGATCGGAAGCGCTGTGGGCGCAGTTACTTGAGCACCAGGTGTCAATGTGTAAGGACGGGGACGCACGGGATCTAGGATCATGCAATCACCGTGTGGGTTTCGTGGTTTCTTGGCATGCACACTGGAATAAGAAGCCTTCTAAGGGAATAAAAGTTCTCGTGGAATCCTAGAAGAAAAAATTGTTTATCTGGAGAATGAACTGTTCCTGAAAAGTCAGGTCTGAAAAGTAGAAAAGTGGGCGCCTGTGGTCCCTGCTACTTGGGAGACTGAGCGGGAGACGAGCCTGACCTGGCGGAAATTAATTATAAAAATAAACGGAGAGAAGTTTAAAATAAAAGTTAAAACAAGCCGGGCGTGGTGGCGCACGCCTTTAATCGCAGCACTCGGGAGGCAGAGGTAGGAGGATCGCTATGAGTTCAAGGCCACCCTGAGACTACAGAGTGAATTCCAGGTCAGCCTGGGCTAGAGTGAAACCCATAAGCATCTTACGCAGTGTACAGCAAGTAGGTAACAGTCTGCCATTGAGGTAATAATGCATTTCACACTAACATCCTGAGCCTTCATATATGTTGGAAAAAAACACAACAGTAAAATCCTACTTAAAACATCCCTAGAATATACTTTGAGTTTTGTTTAGATGTCATCTTCTTTCCCTAAAAAGCAAATAGAGATCAGAACTCTTCTGTTTTTGTTGTTGTTGGTATTGTTATTATGTTGTGATTGTTTTGTTTTCTTGAGGTAGGGTCTCGCTCTAGCCCAGGCTGACCTGGCATTCACTATGTAGTCTCAGGGTGATCTTCCTACCTCTGCCTCCCAAGTGCTGGGATTAAAGGTGTGCGCCCGGCTCTTCACGCCTTATTCTTTAAGAATTAGTTTACCTCATTCCCAAGACTTTAGTAAGGAACCAGACCTGAACCTAAGATTCTCCACTTGGAGTGTTACCAAGAGTCTCTGTCTGGCCTGGGTGTTGTCTTACTCAAGGAGCTGAAAAAAATGCACACAGCTAGTAAAGCAACAAGGGTTTTCACTAAAGTTAGCAAAGATACAGAAAAGATCCCCTGCAAGGAAGAAGCTGGCTCCTTGAAGTTGAATCCTTCAAACAGTGAGTTACTACTTGGGGCTTCCTTTTATGGGGTCCAAGAAGAGGAATTGGTTATGAGAAGGGGTGTGTGGATGGTCTTTCTGATTTAATTAATGGGATTGGGTTTTGTAAACCTTTGTTCCTTGAACATGTCCTTTCCCATGATGCATTTGACTTTAACCATGTGCCCAACTGTGCATAAGCATAAGATGGTAAATTAGGGTTTCTCCCCTAAAAGTTCACTGAGAGGGCAGAGTTTGTCTTACTGTGCCTGCATCCAAAACTAATTCAGGATAGACTGGTGTTTTGTCTGGAAAAATTATCTATGGGACTGGTGAGATGGCTCAGCAGTTAAAAGCACTTGCTTGCAAAGCCTGCCACCTCAGGTTCATTTCCCTAGTACCCATGTAGGGCCAGATGCACAAGGTGGCACATGTGTCTGGAGCTCATCTGCAGTGCAAGAGGCTTGCAGGTTCATTGGGAAGCTTAGTCATGGCAGGGAAAGAACAGCAAAAGGAAGTAGTCTGAGTAAGCTAGCTAGCTAATACCCAGTAGGGCTGGACTAATACACCTTAAGGTCTGCCCCCAATAACACACCTCCTCCAGTAAGGCTCCACCTTCCAAATTG
>PVHP010054499.1:0-10430 GCA_004024765.1 Zapus hudsonius | reverse complement strand
CAGACAGTAAATTAATTATTTTTCCTGTGGACTTAACAATAAATTGGCTTCAGTCTACAGGTCCTTTCAGAGAAGCACACAGAGCTGCTAGTTTGCAGAATTTGGCATAAAGGTGAAGTAGATCTTTTTCCCATGCATGGTATAGTCACGGTTTCACATTTCAAGTAGAGGATTCAAGATCAGCCACATTAGCATGATGATAGGATACCCTCAGATATAAGATGAATTAGACAGGGCTAACATAACCCCTCACATCTCAAAGGTGTTCTATGTCAGCTGGACTGTAGCACACACTTTCCACTGTCCATGGGTCCAAAATACCTGAGATATAAAAAGTTCCATGTATACATGTATGGTATCTATTCAGAAAAAAAGGATCTCTCCTTTCCCCATGCATTCTTTCAATGTCTTAAAGTCACACCTACACCAGAATTCATGCTATATGTCCAATAGGACAAACAAGAGATACAAAAGTCTTATGCTTGTAACTTACCTATACAGGCCCCAAATCCACTTTGAGTCTTTCAATAGATTTGGAAGTTAAAGTTCATCTCACTTTTTCATCTCTCTCTCTCTCTTTCTCTCTATCTGTCTCTCTCTCTCTCTCTCTGAGTGGACTTATCAGAGTCTCTTACCACTGCAAATGATGCCTGTCTAGCTTTATATGAGTGACTAGAGAATTGAACCCAGGTGTATAGGCATTTTATATAAGCACCTCTAACCAACTGAGCAATTTCTGCAAGACTCCACTTCAATTCTTAGAAAAAGAAACTTTAACAATCTAATTTTTTTAGATACAATTCTCTGCCATGATGTTTATGTAACTCTGTACTAGGTCTAATTGAAAAAGACTTCTAGACCTTTATGAGTTTATTATGTATTTTTAGGTTCAGGAATGGTTAAATAAACAGAGATAATGAAACTAAGCCTGGGATAACCACCTTGATGATTTTCATGTAAAATCCTGCAGGAATAAAGAAATAGTGGCAAAAAGAGGAATGTAGCTAAGAAATGAACTGCAGGTGTCATAAAAGCCCCTTTCAAGGAAACTGTGAATGTGACTTTTTTCATTTTTATCTTTATTATGAATATATATATATATATTATTGTGGTGTCTCCGTTTCCCTCCTCTCTGTCCTCTACCCATTGGGGTCCTTCCTCAGTGTGCATACTCGACCTGTCTATAGATTAGGGGGTTATGAACTGCACCACAGGGAGCCAGTTTTTCTTTCTTTTTCCTTTCTTCCCCTTTTGTGTATTGTTGCTGAAGGGGGTGATGAAAAGCTCAAAATAAATGAAGACACAAGATTGCTTTGAGAAGATTCTAAAGTATTCAAAGCCTACAGGAAGCATAGATAGTAGGCTTTCAAAAGTATGTTAGATTTGCTTAGAATATACACATTTAACTATATATATACACATTTAACTATATATATATATATATATATATATATATATATATATATATATATATACACTTCAAGCAGTTGTTGGTTAATTCATAAGCAATCTAGTTTCAAGAATGAGTGTCAGGATGCTACATTGTGATCATTTGTGTTATGAGAACACAGACTTCAAGCAGTGGTTCTGATTTTCACTTAATACATCGTCAATATGGGAAGGACTGTAAGACGCATGCCTTTCTCTAACTCTGAGATACAATCCATGGGGAAGAAAGATTTTCCTGGTAATGAAACCTGGAAGCTTTACACGAAATAGTTTCCCACAGACCTGATGGAAACATAATATTTTTCCTTTGGTCACGTTGATTCATTCTTCAGGCTTTCTGATCTGTAGGCTTCTCAAGGATCTACAATATGCACTTCCAGAGGTGAATATCTTAACTGTTGTTTCTCTTTAAGTCTGTCGTCAGTATTTGACACTACAAGATTTAATGGACACAGTGAAGAAAATATTATTCTCTGCCACAATAAAATTGGTTGCAACATGGAGTCATCAAACAAAAAGGTAGCTATAAATTATATTTCATTTTAAAGAAAAAGATTTCAGTTTCTCATAGGCAGAAGACCTTAGTAAACTCTCATTTCCTTCTCTTAATCTAATAGTCTCTACACACACACACACACACACACACATATTTATATATATATAAATGACATACATGAGGTTAAAAAGGACTATATCTCACACTAGCTTTTGATTCTATGCTATTAATTAAAGAGGGTATTAGCAAATTTACATATATATTTCCTATAAAACACTTTTGTCATAATCCAGTTATCAAAAATATTTGTCTGCATTTAGTTAACAAATAATTAATCAATTTCAATAATTTGTAATTTTTAATCTTAGTGTTATGCACCAAGTCCTATGCTAACGGAAGCGATATAGAAACTACTTTTGCCTTCATGGAATTTAAGTATGTGATCTTCAAAGACCTAAAGAGAAAAAAGGAAATAGAATTTGTTATGGTCTTCCATCTTGAAGAAGAGAAAGCAGATTCAACTGGAAGATCTAGAGAGTGCATTCTTTAACATATGAATGCTACAATTCTGCCTAAGCATCAAGAAATGCCCTCCCCTGAGCAGAGTCTGTTACCCATGGTTAGGACACAGTTGCTCTTCCATGAATGGTATTTTCTATAGCAGAATCGTTTTCTTAAGGTGGTCCTCCTATAAAAGAAAAGTGTCTCATGCATTTGAATAAAGTGAGTGAACATCTTCTTTTGTGGCTTTTCATTGAATTTGATCTGTGTGCACTGAAGGGTGAGCATAACATTGCAATTTAAAAATCACAATCAATATTCACTCTGTGCTAAATTTCTACTACCAAATCTTTCTAAAATCTGGGTTGAAATAATTGGATTTCAGTAGGATATTACAGAATTTTCTCCAAGTTCTTCATTTTATACATGGGAGTGTAAAAAGAAAATAAATCAGTAAAGGATGTTAAAATCTATCTTTCCTTTAACTTTAGATACTTGACTTCTCAGCTAAGCGGTGGAAGAATGAGAAATACATTATTGCTACAGAGTTTGTGTGTGTGTGTGTGTGTGTGTGTGTGTGTGTGTGTGTGTGTGTGTGTGTAAATGTATCTGGGAGAAATGAAGTATTTGATCACACAGGCATATGAGACTGTCCATCTTATGTGAATACTGGGCTACTGATTGCACATTGAATTCCAGGTCAGCCTGGGCTATGTGGAAAAAAAATCCACTCTTGCACGTTGATGCTATTTAGCCTTGTTTTGCTGAGGAAGTGTTGTTTGAGTTAGAAAACCCTTCATCACTCTGAGAGACTTGAGGGAGAGCGGAGTATATCCTTCCCTCATGGCAAATTATAATTACAGCCCTGTCCTTATGGAATTCATGGTCTTTAATTGGTTTTATAGCTGATAATGTCTTGCTTGGAAAAGGATTCAAGACCATTAGAATAATGTGAGCTAGAGAGGCATCTAAAGGGCTCTGGGGGAGCACAGGAGGTCATGAACAAAGAAAAAGTTTAGGGAAATTTAAGGCAAAGGCTCCTCTGGCAATTAAACTGATACATAAACTTTCCCTTACATCATTCAGTGTTTCTCCTCTTATAGTATTTATTAAACTAAATGTTCGCTATCAGTATTCCAGTTTGTTTTGCCCCATAGGCAAGGATTGGCTTATTCTTGTTTGTTTTCTCAGCTCTACTTAGAAAGTCTTCAATGTTTGCTTTGAATGGAATGAGAGGGGGAAACAAATGGGGAAAAGAAAGAAAAAAAGCTCCCTGATCACTTGGGTTTAGGAGTATTTTAATTTCAAGTAGCAGTCGGTTAATTTTTTTCCCCAATCTTCAACTAATTTGTAGGTAAGGAGAATTGAAAACATCTCCTAGGATACCGAGTCTGATTCAGTTCCAATTATTTCTGAAGATATTAAATAATTCTGCTTGTAAGTAGACCAAATATCGCTGTTTGTCCATTTCTCTCTACTGACAAGACTCATGTCCATATGCATTCTCAGAATTTTCAAAAAGAAATCACTGACCCCCTCCACACATGGACACAATGTACTCTGAACATAATCCCCTCCCATGTTCCTTTATATTCACCTCCGTTCCCCTGAATCCCCTCTCCTTTAGTCCCTCATTCCCCCCAACATCCAGGACAACACGTTTATTGGCCCAATATTCCATAAGTCTTATGCAGGTAACAATATAACAATAGCTTCCATGGGATCCTAGAAGCACAGGCCAGTATGTTTCTGAAAGACAATAATCCATCACATTGTGCCCTGTCCTCATGTCTCTTGGTGGCTAAAGGAACTTGCTTATAGTCCTAAACCTGTCTCCTGTGAGGTGATTGTGTTCCATTTTATGTGGGTGGAGAAAAGTGTTCCTAGTGTGGCCATTTGTGTTTTTCTTATTAGAGTTAATCTGCACTTTTGATGGAAAGTTTTCTATCCTGCTCAAGTTCTGTTATGCTCTGATTCTGGTGCATGAGTGGAGGACCTTCTCTTGTGGGGTCTGCTGCTCACTGGAACATCAATCTGATATGAAAAAATGTGGCTCAGCATAGGACAGAAAGGATGCATTCCCCAGTGTATTTGAAGAGAACACTTCTCCTGGGTCATTGAGACACTTTGAGTTTTGAAGGAGGGTTGCTATCATATTTGATGAAACTAACTCCTACAGGAAAGGGTCTTATCTCAGGTGCTGATTTGAACCTTATTGCCACAAATGCCAGACATGCTGATAGTATTTTCAAGTTAACGAAACAACAGTTTTCTTTTTGGTTTGAACAGGATTTCTGCAAGAGAGAAATTTTAAAAAATGCCTTAATTATGCATTCAGTGAACATCATATTATGTTGCTAGTATTTTCATTATGGACTTACTATGACTACACTTGGGAGCTATTGAACTTGAGAGAAATGAGCAACTCACCTCTACATGTAAGAAAAATAAATGAGTAAGAGGGAGAGGAGAGAGAGAGAGAGAGAGAGAGAGAGAAATCAAAGTAGAGAGATATGCCTTATCTTCCCTTTTTCAAATTCTCAGTAGATATGATGAGTATGAAAGTACTTTTTTAAATAGCAAATTAATGAAGAATTTAAGTGGATATTATTCATACCTCCAAGGCAAAGCCAAAATGAGCATCAATTTTCCGTTCATTATGATAACCACAGTGCAATACTAAGTGTACATAGGAAGGTTAATGAAAGTATTTAAACTTCCCATGAACATCCGTGTCAGCCACACTGAGATAATTATTTATTCATTTCACAACACAGGTTCTCATTTCAACGACATGAAATGTTTTTCCATATTTCCTTTCACTGGTGATGTTAACTTCTACCCACTTCCAGCCTTCCTCTCCTTGTGTGCAGGTTCACGCTTCTGCTGCTGATGACAGAGACATGATCTTGTGTCTCGATGTTATCAGAGCTTCAGCAAGAGATAAGCAAGATTTGAAGTAGACAATTTTACTTTTTACAATGACAAAAAATATATATATCCATTCAGGCTGTTTGAAATTTTCTGGGTCTTTGCACATCAAGAAGGCATTATCCCAACATTAAATACTGCTAGCTGATCCGGAAATGCTGGCAGATATAGAAAATTTACTCTGTGGCTGAGTAGATGCAAGTGTAGTATGTTGGAGAGGTTTTTAGGGAAACATTAGGGGTGCAACATATTAAGAGAATACTTTTTCTTCTACTGTCTGCTTGTCTTTGTTTAGAGATGAATTTATTTATTTATTTAGAAATGACATCCTGTTTTGAGGCTGTCTTTGTTGAAGTCTAAAATGCAGTCCACATTTTACTGTGACTGGAGCCTTTGTCTGTCCCATTCACCGACCTTCTGTGCCTGGCTCTAAATAAACTTTTATTCACGGTACTCGTGGGTCCTTATGATTAGTACCCAGAAGAGGCACAACTCAGCCTGTGGAATTTAGAAACAGGTGTCCAAGTCATTGTGGAACCACGTGAAGACAACAACCCTACTGGAGGAAGGGCAAGGAAACCTGGTCTCACCAGTTTATGTCTTCCTCAAGAATGAAGATCAGGGGCTGGAGAGATGGCTCAGAGGTTAAGGCACTTGCCTCCAGTGCCTAAAGCCCCTGGTTCAATTCCCCATGACCCACATAAGCCAGACCCACAAGGTGGTGGCTGTGGTGCTCTCTCTCTCTCTCTCTCTCTCTCTCTCTCTCTCTCTCTCTCTCTCTCTTCTCTCTGTATCTTTCTGCTTGTAAATGAATAAATAAAATATTTAAGGACTAATACAGACAGCCCATGGAGGAGGATATCCAACTGATCAGTGATGGGGAGGGGGAGAATTGGGGAATTCGGGATAACAACGCATTGTTTGCCCACTAAATAATGTAACTCATTATGGACAATAAATATATATTAAAAAAGTTGGCCAACTTAATAAAAAAAAAGAATGAAGATCAGGTGAGGGCCACTCATGTCTGAAGTGCCAAGCAAGCTGCTCTATATGATATCTGGCAGTTATTAAATTGGATTAAGTAAATATCTGCTATAATAGTAGAGTAGACAACCAAAGTCCTGGGGTCAAAGGTTGCTTTTCTGACACAAGGTAATGGAAAGACGGACCTGATCATAGCCTAGACCCTCATATTTCACTACTTTTTATTTCATAATTTAGGGACACAAAAAGAACTGAGGCAATAAAGTACAAGACATTTGATACTTTTCGAGGAACCAGAAGAAGGCAGGGAAATAAGGAATGGGCCTGAAAATAAAGGCAGAAAACCTATGATGTGAATCCATTTCACAGGTAATATACTCCACTACATTTTATTAATAGCTCTTTATAATACTTAATGGAATATGCCTTGTATTTTTAGTGCCCATGATTTATTATTGCTGGTAGTTATAATACCTTTTAAAAATAAGATTCATATATAGTTCATGTGTTCCATTGAGTACCTGGGCTACATCTTGCCTTCTGTGTAGACAACTTTCAATGACTGTTGAATAGAATTGAGCTTGTGGTGGTTTACTTGATTGCATTTTATGGGAGTGGGATAAATAACCGTCTCTAGGAGAGAGTCTGTGAAACGTTCAAATCGGGTCTGCTCACTGGAGATCATGATGCATCCATTGGACATTAGAGCAGAGAGGATGATTTTAACACGCCTACCCCAAGCACTGTCTTCTGTACTCTGGATTCACAACCAGAGAGAGTGGCTTGGGAAAGAGAGAGTTGATTTCCAGTGAATGCTACCCTAGGACAGGTTTCAATTTGATCAAGTTCTCCTCAGCATCCTGACTTCTTGGTTGGGGTTCCTCTCCTTTAAGCATGCACTCCGTCCTCAATGAAGTTCCCCACAGGAACTATCTCCCTTAATTAACTGTCTGCCAGATCAGAAAGCAATCCCCCAAAAGGGGTTATCTGGGACTTCCTATGGTGTTACATCCTGTAAAACAGTTTCAACTTAACAGGAAAGTGCAGGGACCCAAATCTTTAGGGCTTAAGATATCTAATACAGGTTTCAAGCACCAGTGTGGGAACGATTTCAGGAATGGGAAGTCTAAAGCAGACTGAAAATCACCAAAGAACTGGTTCTCTGCTCATGTGGCTGACCTTATTTCTTCAGAAATCCATCCTCACTTATCCTTGCCACGAAAAGTTTTTCTGATCGACCTTCTATAGAATTATAAAGTCATCACATTAGAAAACATATATAGAAATTGTCCCTTTTTTATTGTAGTATGAAATCCAAGAGAATTCTTTTTGTTCTGTGATGGATTTATAACTGGCAAAAGTAAATAGAAGATGATAGATAGATAATATGTAAATCCTAGATGATATTTGATAGGTACAGATATGGATAAAAAAATCAATATTTATTTTCTAAAGACTTTGCCAGAATCTTCATTGAGTCATGCGTTATAGGATAAATTCACTGGGGTTGACCAGATGATTAGTTCAAATTATCACCAATATAGGAACCAAGCAATATTTTACTGTTGGAGAACATGTTATATACATTTTCCTGTGTGTGAGACATGACAGATGAAAGTATAACTTCAAGAGAAGATCCGCTTAGGAGTTTGTAAATGTTCTCTTCCTTAGGCATCAGCATGGGTATAGCTCCAGGAAACCACATGGATACCAATATGCAAGTGTTGAAATACATATGTAAATGTTCTAATATTTGCATAAAATCCATACATATACTTCTATATACTTTCAATAACTATTGGACTATTTACAATACCTATCTTAGGGTAAATGTTATATAAATATTAATTGTTCTGTCTTATTTGGGTTAGACATAAAAGTCTGCTCATATTTATTATAGATGTGATGAATTTTTGAGAGGTTTTATGGATAATTGTTTGAATCCCTGGATGTAGTACTCCTAGAGGAAAGGGCTGACAGTACCTTGGTTTTTTTTTTCACTCTCAGTTTGACTAGACTTGTTCTTTAAACTTATTTCAGACAACCACAATATCAACTCAGGGAAAATAAAACACATCTATAGTTAGAAGACATCCTCACAAATAAACAAGTATGTTAGGTGAATATCATGATATATTAAAAAAAAAAACCTAAGGGAAACAATTGACTTTTATCATTAAAGGACTATTTTTAGTAGTTTTTGTTTAAGAATAATAAATAGTAAAAGCTTCCCAAAGAAGTGTAACACACATATAGATATATGTAACTTAAAGATTGCTGAGGTTTGAAGCTACCATCTCAATTCATCTATGGGCTATTTACACTACTAAGAGGCTTGGTCCTTACAGGGTGAGGGATCCACGAAGGGTCTTCTCTGATGACTGATTAGCCCCTTGTCCAATGCTAAAGCACAATAAATGGCAAGCTTCTTCTTTTACTTTGCCATGTAAAAAATGACACTTGTCCTTCCTTCGGCTATGTAACTATATCACACAGAGGCCCTTCTAAGATGGGAGTGCTGTAAAATCCAGTTGATTCTGGATTTCAAAGATTCCAAAACTAAGAGGATATAACTTTCTGTCTGATCTAGTGGGGTAGGTCTTGCTAAAGTGTTTTGCTTGCCAACTCAACTTCCTGGACTCCATCCCTAACATAATAATAGTTATAATAATAATAACTATAATAATAATATCTATTAATATTGTTCTATTATATAATATCATTAATAATAATATTACTAATAATTATAACTATTATTAAATTTATAAACAAATAATGAACTGAAAATTACTTAGTCAAGCATTCTCTTATAGCATCAAGAAGAGATGAAGACAAAGACAGTTAGATGTAAAGACTTCTTAATGATTCATTAGTATCATGTGTCATTCATTGTGACATATAATGTTGTAAATTCTCTCACAAGTGCTGCTAGAAAAAAATGATTCTTGTCTTCACTTATTTTCTATCATTACCTATCTTGATGAAAAGTCTCATGTTAACAGGAGTCGAAGCTCATAACATACAAATTCAGTGGAGGAAGGTAGCTTACAGTATTAGAGGAAAAATCATGATGTTTCCCCTCAAAATAGCTGTCTCATTTATAACATATCTTAAGTCAGTGCAAACTGTCAAAGCCAGTAGACAGCAAAATATACCCATGTAACACATTGCACATTTTCTTGACTACGTAATTGATATTCAGTTTTTATTGCAATATATTTACCAAACATACTCTAACACCATGATTAGGCACTTGGATTTAATATGGTACAATTTTTTCATGTGAAGTGCTTTAGACCAATAGGCGACATAGAATTAAAAAGGCAATTACTACAGAGAATGGCAAAGCCACAGTGGGGACCTGAGCTTGACAGAAGGGGACAACTATCCCTGACAGGAGGGCTCACAGACTGTTGGAGGTATGCAGAGCTCATAGTCAATTTGGAAGAATACAACATGTATTCATTTTTATGACAGTGAACACAATGAAAATTATTTGTGAACAGAATTTCAACCAATTAAGAATTGATTTCATGTTACATATATTAATGATTTAAATTCTAAACTCTACAGATACATGAAAGTCCTAATTAGAGACATTTTTACTGACATTTCACATTGGGATTTAGGGCCTAATTCAAACTGTGCTTGTATCTATTAAAATTAAGCTTGGATGAATACTTCAAACAATGACAAACACTGAGCTATTAGCATCGTGAATGTTTTCCCTCTAAGGGAATGATCAAGACTTGAGGTGAAAAAAGTGTTTACCCTGCTTTAAACATTTCACAAGAAACACTTAACAAAACATTACGTGTGTGTGTGTGTGTGTGTGTGTGTGTGTGTGTGTGTGTGTGTGTGTGTATGGTTGTGTTGGGGGGCTGGGCACATGTTTCTTTTATAACTTATTTATTGTTAGTAATGAGAAACACTGTATGAACAAGTCTTATGATGGTATCCCTATTTCCCTCCTCCCTAGCCCCAACCAACTGAAGGCCCTCCTCAGTGGGATTCCTGGAATAATCCATGGGATAGGGGGTTAGGAATTTTACAAGCAGTAGTCAGT
>PVHP010054498.1:0-10462 GCA_004024765.1 Zapus hudsonius | reverse complement strand
AATTAGACATCATCTGAAGAGTGAAATAATGAGAAGATAAACTAAATGCAGAATTTTAAATTGAAGTTAAGTGGAGCTTTTTAAGCAACAGAATGAGAATATCTTATTTATTGAATATTTTGAAGCCCTTTGTCTTTATGGCCAAAACTTAGCTCATCTTTACAAGAACCTGAGAGTAGTTCTGGTATTAGATTATTTGCCCAGAAAGAAAAAACCAAACTATGGAAAGTGAAGCCTGTCCAGGGACGCCCAAGCATGATGACAGAAGCATGAGAACTCAGACTCTTACTCCAAAGCTGATGTTTCCATAACTCCCAAAACTTGAGACTGAAGACTAAATGACCTTCTATATGATGACTACAGTCTAATTTGAAATATATGTGAAAAGGGTATGATGTTTGTGGTAGTTTGAATGGATGCTCCCCAATAGATTCAAGAGTTTATTGAAGCTGCCTGGCTGAAGGGGGTGTCATCTTGGCTGGATCCTGGGGTCCAGCCTTAAGGTGTTTCTGGGGGCTGATCTAGAATTCCAGCTAGATGTATGCAAAGAGCCTTCTCTGAGCTCAAGCCTGGAGTTCCTGCAGTTCACTGTGGATATGGGGTTGGTGATGGGTTTCTCTCTCTGCTTGGACCTGTGGAAGGGGGCAGCCTCTTTGACCATTGTGAAACTTCCCCTGGATCTATAACCTCAATGAATCCCTTTCTCCCATAACTGTGCCTGGTTTGGAGGTTCCTCCCAGTGGCATGTGGCTGACTGTGACAATGTCTATAAAAAACAACATTTGAAAGTAAATAATCAATAGATGAACATATGTTAATAGCCAGTGGCTACCCAAAACCATGGCCACTTTCTTATAGTAGGAACTGTTTTGGTGGTATGCATCTGTCATCAGAATTCTGCGGAGTCAGAGACAGCAGGATCCCTGGGGTTCCCTGGCCAGCGTATCTCACCTGACAGGTGAGTTCCATGTTTCAAAAGGATGTATGATGACTAACGATAGCATCTGAGGGTGTCTTCTGGCCTCCACATGCACCCACTCTTCTGTGTACCTGCCTACATACAAACATGCGCTCGGAGGTGCACGCCTACCTTTATGCACATGTTTAAACCGCTGGCACTGCATGGAGTCCTGGTTCTTCCATTGACTGTTGATTGCATCCAGAGTCAGGCTAAGTGGTTCATCTGAGGGTATTCTACAGTGTCATCCCAGTGATGATATCACCTCATGAGATTTCTCAGAAGATGTCTAGGGACTAAGCTGAGGATTAGAATTTAGATAATGCCCAGAAAAATTCCAGTGCACCTCAAAATTTAACGAGTACCTGAATTTTTGTCTACAAAGTTAAAGAATTAAAATCACAGACAACCAGAGGATAAGGTAAAGCGGGCGACTTTATTTAAAGGAAAATGGGGAGTTACATTGTTCTCCAGCCACCAGGGTGGGGAGAACACGTGGGAGAGGTTTTAGCCAAAATCTATGCTGTTTAACTAAACAGGTAGGAAAGGAAGAGATAACAGAGGGCTCCCCTCATGAGAAAAATGGTTCATGTGGGGAGATCTTGAGCCCACCCTCAACCCAGCCTAAGGGCCTTACCTGGAAAATGAAAGACCTCCTTCTAGGATGCCATGTGGGAAGAAGAGACTAGGCTTTGTTTTAGTGAAGTTTTTAAAACTTTCACCAGGTAAGTCAGAAAGATAGCTGATTGGCCTACACCTGACCAATCAGTTTTAGCATCTAGGTTTGAGCTCTGGCTAGAGACACCTCCCCCTCAAGGTCTATGGAGTTTGTCTGAAACTCTCACAATCTCCCCTCTGAAGAAACAACCCTAACTGCTGTTAGGGTTTTGGGGTGTGGAATTAAAAAAAAAGCACCAGAAAGAAGTACATACATGTTTAAGAAAAAAAATCAAACAAGAATACCTATTTTCATTCTGTAGGAGGCAAGGCATGGCTCCATGGGGGAGGGGTTAAGAAGGAGCCTGGCAACATTGTGTGGGGGTCTCTCTCCTAAGCTCCCACATATTGTTTTGAAGTTGAGTGTTGGCAACTGTAATCGCCCAAGTGAAATTTTCTGCTGAGAATTGTATATACGTTTCAGGTAGAGATAACTGAAAATAGTCCAACTATGTACAAATAGGTCATTACTCAAATAAGTTATAGAACAGTGATATAACTAGCATTTTATGGAGTATTTAAAATTCATGTTTTAGAATAGCCTCCAAAATCCAATTCCTACATGAATCAGATAACAGTATGTGAGTGGAATAATTTGAGTACAAGAAGCCATCTATCTAATCTGAGGGGTTTGTAGACCATGGTCAACTAGAACCTGTATGTGGCATCTAGAGATAAGATATTTATTCTTACCATTTATGTCTACTGACGTCACAGATTTAGTGTTTTCAAATCTTTTGATTTTTCAAAGCACAGATATTTAACTGAATTTTAAATGTAAAAGCTCTTGAATCCTCAGGATTAGCTAGTCAAAAATTGAAGCAAGAAAATGAAAATGGTACGCTAACTGTGTCAGAGAGACTGACAGCATAAAATTTCTGCTTTAGGAAAATATTCAATTTTATATCTGTTAAGTTTGCAAATGCTGGATCAAAGTAGCAGTGATAATAAGTAGTTTCTCCTAGACAGAGGGTCATCTTGTCTGTGCACCCCACTATTTCTCTCGAGGTATAGCTGCAAGGAAGCAATACATGTGTCTTAGCAAGATGATTGGACGAGGTGTGATAAATATTGGAGGGTTAGTATTTGTAGAAGATGTCATCCATCACTGAACAGTTCTAAGTGTAACACTGAGGGGACAGTGGGCGAATAGCAGAAAAATGTATGTTCAAGGAAGTGAATCAGATTATATTAAATGAAAAATGCCAACAATCTGTGTACAGTCATGCATGGGTTAAAAGCATTTAGTGAACTTTAACAATGATAAATTCATCATACAGCTATGCTATAGATGTGTCTGCACAAAATTTAAAGATAAAGGTGATGGATCTATTTTAGGTAAAAAAAAGCTATTTTCAAAATATTGTCATAGAATGCCATCTCTGTTTTTTAAAGCTCCATGTGTACATAGGTACTACATAAAATTTTAAATTGCCTATCTCTAGTGTTTGGATTTAAATTTTCTTCTTTTACTATTTGTAATGTAAATTCTTTTGATAAATTATTTTTATAATGAATGGAGATCCCTGTGTATTCATAGAGCTTTACGGTTTATTTTTATCTGCTTTAAAAGTAGTAACTAGATTGAACAAAATGGATTTGATTTTAGTAAAGGTCCAGCTGCCCACCTATTTTAAGGCAATCATTTAATCAGCAAATCAAATCACTGAGTAGTGTTTTCAAGGAAGGGGTGTTCAAGAGTGTCAGATAACCCAGAGAAGTCAAGAGAGATAAGTTCTGAGGAGTGTTTGTGGGATTTGCTAATTAGGAGGTCACTCATTGTGACCCTACAATTCCACAGTAAGGAGGGAAGCTTGTTTTGTTCCTAAAATCAAAGGGAGATCACTTTCCCTTGTCTAAAGCAATTTGTTCAGTTTTTATACTGCTTGATAACGTGAGGAAAGAGTGATGGGAAGTGTTTTTGACGCTCGGTCTACATTAACTACAGTAACTAGCTAATCAAACTTGGAAGGGACTTACTTTCACAAGTCATTTTTCAGGCAGATGCATACTAGCTAACAACCTCAAGGAAAATTAAGATGAAATACTTTCAACGTCATTAGTTCATTCTTTTCATTCATTCATTTGTTCATTCATTCATTCATTCATTCAACAAATGCATTTACTCTACATGCCTTGTGTTTTGTTTTGTTTTTGGGTAAAACAGACAGTGTGTACTTCTGGGACTTACTGTAACCGTGAATGCCATGCAATAAATAAACAAGTAAAATACAGTTGAGCTAATATTGAAGGTGTGGAGCAAATATCTTGAAAAGAAGCTGTTAGGTATGAGGAAAGGACCACTTCAGGCGCCCTGCAGAGGAACCCTTGAGCCTTGCAAGGCCCACAGAGGCGAGGACCTGTGGGTCTAACTCGGGTGCATTTCCAGTTGAGGAGCCAGGGCAGAAGGCAAGGCTCCTCCTGTGGCTGGAGAGATGGAAGGCAGGCAGAAGGGAGGCTGCAGGTGACTCAGCTGCTCAGCTCTCTGATCCTTTGAGAGGATGGGGAGTCAGTCCCTGGAGCTCTTGAGCTCTGTTTAAACAGGCCCCTCTCTGCCTGGAGCCTGGCCCCCAGCTCCATGGTCCCTTTCTGGCTGAGGGGTGCCCTGCACCTCTGTGGCCTCCTGCCTGGGGAGGGGGTGTGCGCACCGGTTCCAGGAGACCCTGGAGCTCCAGGGGGAGAGAGGGAGGGAGGTCAGGACTTCTCTACCTGGGACTCTGGTGCCAGCCAGACGGCCTAGCATTTAAAATCTCCAGCAGCTGCCACCAAGATCCAAAGACACATGCGATTCAATGTTCGCTGTCCTGCATCCAGTCCTCTGGCTGTCATTCAGCCCAGCTGTGAACCTGTGTTAACCAGGTGTCCCTGGTCCCATCTTTCTTTCCTCCAGGCCAAGGGGCTTCCCTTGGGAAGGGCTCCCTGGTGCTGATCCCGTCCACAAGGCGATGGGTGGAGGAGAGGCAAGCAGGCCTCTCACCTCACCGTTTTGGGAGGTCTGCCCAGCAGCGCACCGTGGCGATGCCCACCTTTCTACCCGAAATAAACCTAAAGGCCGATAATCGGGACCAGCTGCGCTTCCCTCCGTCCCGGGCCCCGCTTACCCCGCAGCTCCTGCTCCAGACCTGCGGCTCAGCTTTGCTGAAAACCTCGCTGGAGGGTCCCTGTCTCTGTCCCCTCTGGTGGGGGGCAGCCTTTGCACTGCTGGGCCTTTGCACTGGTGGCCTTGGAATGAGAGCAGCTCCCCAGTGAGCCTTTCTTTCCCCATCTGGGCTCACTTATCATCCAGGTTCTTTTTCTTTTTTTCAAGTGGGTTTTCCCTTCTTGGTCTGCGGCTGACTCCCCTCTGGGAGGTTGGCACTCCCGCCCAGCGCCTGCCATGAGCCCCTGATTAAAGATCGCAGCTAATGACATTTGGAATGGACATGCTTTCATGTCTTGCTCCTTTTCTTCTAAGACTTTCTTATTAGAGCCTTAAGTGAGGCCTGTGAATTTCTTGGAAATGTTCAAACATGGCTTTTTATCTGCTCTACTTTAATGCCAGATTGTGTGTAGGCTAGTGACCCAGAAAAGCCATTTACCGATATATGGTGTGTAATTTAGCCAAACTGGTTTGATTACATTACTGTGTATTATTTAGGCCCATAGGAGAGACAACCAGCAATTTGATTCAAGCCACACTCTGCCTTGCCATCCAAGGACCAGCCCAGAAGCCTTAATTAGCCTAGTTGATGAAGCAAAAATCCAGTTGTAGTCAGTTCCTAGGATCACGTGAACTTGAACATGATATTTTTAAGAGTGTCACAGGCAGGGAGACATACCTGTATTTCATCTGTTGTTTCAAATTGCTTTTGTAATGGCACAACATCCATTTTTTTTTTTATTCAACATGATGGTGGCAGGTTCTGAGTGAGATTTAGGATGAGAGGGAAGAGGGATTCATGATCTGTTCACATGCAACTAGAAAAGCACATTGTGGAAAAGGATCTGCACTTTTTGCCCTTGGTGTGTAGGGGCCTGAGGAAGAAGAGGAAGGCAATTCTTGGAGACCAAAAGGGGGGCTTGAAGGAGCTGGAGCTCTTCCCAGTGATATCTTTGGGGGAATATTTTCTGTGACTATTTTCAAAATAAGTGAAATGATGGCATAGATTATTCAAACATCCCCTACTGAAATAAAATAATTTGAGCAATAATATACATTTTACAACTGGGAGATTGTATGGACTACAGAACTTTTTTTTTAAAAAAACACAATTCATGTGTGATTTCTTTTTCTATTCTCACTGTGGATTTTATCTTTTTGGGCTCTATGGGAATAAACATGATTTTCTAGCTTGACATAAAAATTTTGAATTGCCCCGTTGAAATTTTTACTGGATATGTTACCGAAGTGTGACTTTTGTCAACTACTTATTTAGAAAGTAACCTGATTAAGTTGCATATTGTATAGAAAAAGAGACATTGGATCATCTGTTACCTTTTATAACTACTTTCGTCTGAAGATTTAACTCTTGGCAGTTTTTTTTTTTTTATGAGAGAAAAGCTTAGATGCTGGCAAACTGGAGATTTGCTAGTTTAAAGTCAGCCTGAGCTATATCTCATGATACTGTGAGACCCTATACTTGGGATTTTGTTGGCTTGATATGCTAATTCTCAATTTTATTTTATTATTTTAGATAAAATCTTATTATGTAGTTCAGGTTGTCCAGGAACTGACTGTGTTGCCCAGGTGGGTCTCTCCTTCTTCACCTCCTGGGTACTGGGATGAGAGTTGTTACCACCACACTTGGCAGGAGAGACTGACAGAAAGAATAAGAGAGAGTACTGATCCAATGTTACCTTTTTCTTAATAATATTAATTTGGCACAAATATTTGGAATAGTATAAAACATAAAATGTCTATTTCTATCACAGAAAAAGAGAAGGTAATATCAGCAGTATTAGCAGGTATAGTCCACAGACTTTGTGAAAATAATCCCATTATATAGTCACCATCATTAATGAATGAATATTAATTGATGAATGTATTGGGATGCAGCATAAATAAGTCTGGGCTTGGAATCAGAAGACTGGCAATAGTTTTTATCACTTTTACTATTATAACTTAAATTAATTTGTCTCCTTGCAAATAATTTATTAGCATTAAAATGAGTTATTCCCTCAAAGAGATTGGTAAACTCAAGTTGTGTTTATGCTACCCTTTGGGATTGATTGGATTCAACCCTTCCTGCTTTACTAAGTCAGGGAACCACACCCAACAACATCTGTAGAATGAGAGATTGTCCAAAAATATTTAAGGATTGCTGGATGGTCCTTCTGTCTTGTCTTTAACATTTATGCTTTCATGTTTTTATTTTTATTTTTTTTGTTAAATAATTTATTTCTTTTTATGCTTTCTTTTTTAAAATTAACATCTTTATTATGAATAAGTATTTACATTGTATGAGCAAATCTTGTGAAGGTGTCCTGTTTCCCTCCTCTCTGTCCCCTACCCACTGGGGTCCTTCCTTGGTTTCCATACTGGATCTGTCCATAGGTTAGGGGTTATGAACTGCACCAGAGGGAGCCAGTTTTTCTTCTTCTTTGTGCTTTATTGCTGAGGGGGTCAATATCTCTGGATATTCTCCTCTCACCATGGCTCTTACATTCTTTCCGCCCCCTCTTCTGCTCAGTTCCTTGAGTCATGGTGGGTGAGTTTTAGTCTGCTTTATTGTTGAGAACTTAACTGTCTCTAGACTTCTGCTTTGGGTTGTGTTGGGTTTCGTTGGTGTCTGTGTCCATTGACCTTTCATGGGTTTTCTGACTTGCTGTGGTGATTGGTCTCCTGTTGGTCTCATCACGTTCTCATAGGTTTCATTTGGGCCCTGTGTGAAGGCCAGTGGTGGTTTGTCTCCCGCCTGGATGTCAGCCATCATCCAGTGTCTTGTTGGTGGAATTGGGTTGTCCCCAGCTCTCTCACTGCCTTCTGGGGTCAGAGGTTAAATCGCTTTCATGTTTTTATACAGTAGGTAAAGTCAGAATATAGTTCATATTATTTCATTGTATTGACCTTCAACTGGATGTAAGAAAAGGGATTTCAGAAATGGGACTTTGGCTGGAAAAGTCGGAAGAGTCGGTACCCTTCCATTTATCTACCTGCGTTTTCCGAATATGAAGATGTTAAACTATGTTACTTCTAATTGTAGAATGATGTTCAAATCAGAGAGGAATTAAAATTTCATATTAATAATGGCAGAAGAGAACTATATAGGTTTATCTTGTCTCAGAACACTGTGTTTAATATTATTCAGGAGTATCTGCATATTCAGCTGAAACCCTAAACTAATATTTTTTTGGCAATTTTTTTGAGTTTTCTCTCAGCTTTTTCTGAGAGCATAGGTATTAATATGGTGAATGTTTTAAAAGTTCACTATAATGCAATCATGGGAAATGAGCCCTCATAAAATCTTAAAAGGAGATGTGAATGGCCCATGAAGGTGAATGGATGGAGCTAAGTAACACTGATCATAATTAAGTTAGGCTTGTAATCAAGACTAAATGCAGAGCAAAAGGGAGGAAGTGGAGAGGAAATCTTCACACCAAGAAAATGTCTAAAAACCAAGGGAAAACTGAATGAAGCTATCATCTGCTACAGAGAAGGAGGAAGACGATGCAAAAGGAGAAACCTTAACCCATTAAAACTCATAATTACTTGTTCTTTGTTGGAAGTATGTACCTGTTGATTAGTTTTCTGTGAAATTACAAAAGGACAGACTTCAATAGTATAGCAGTATCCAAGAAGAATAGGAAAGGATGAAACAACACAAAAAAAAATTAAATAGCTGAGCATATTTAGTGGTACCTCTTCCATTACTTGTGTCTTAAATAGTGAAAGATTTTAAGTTAAGTTTATAAAATTCCTCTAATTTGGTCTTGATGAGTAATAGGACCCTGGTCATTCAGTTATGATCTTAGTACCATTTATAACTATGGCAAAATAGCAAACAACTTCTAGGGATGCAAAATGCAAAAGTCTTCCCCCACTCAGTAGCTTTTCCTGCTTTTCCCAGAAGCAACATTGGAAGGACTTTACACTGAGCACGGATAATCCCAGAAACTCATTAGCACTTTACTTTCTTAATTGTGCATCTGTCCATCTTCTTTATCAGCTCTGTGTCTATTGATCCATCCCATTGTTAATATATTTGGAAGCAAGTTACACAAAAGGGTGTATATAATGCCCCTTAAATATGTTAGGATATTTAATGAGATTTTAATATCATTTTAGTTTTTCTTTTATTAGTGATATAGAATGAAAGACATAATCATAAGTACACAAATGCAAGTGTCTAAGTAACCCAAATCCCATTCTCGACACAGAGCATTCCCGGTGCCCAGGAAGTTCCCTTGAATCTTTCGAATCCATCTTCATTCTTGGGGTAAATGCACATGGCCCACATAGCCTCACGTTTGGGATTAAACCCATCGTCAATCTCCATCTGCCAGAGCCTTTAGGAGGCGTAGCCTTGCTGGAGGAGGTGTGTCACTGGGGGTGGACCTTGGGATTGAGTAGCTCAGCCCTTCTGCGTGCTCATCCGTCAGCTCACTCTTGCTGCCCTTCCCAAATGGTGTGACAAGACGTGGTGCTCAGCCCCTGCTCTGCTGTGCTCTGCCGAGCCTTTCCTGCCACCATGAAGCTTCCCCTGGAGACCTTAGCACTGAACTCATCCCTTTACCCCTATCAGCTGATTTGGTTGGTTGTTTTGTCCCGGCAACAAGAAGGTAATTGCAAAAATCCCCATCCTGTTAGTGGCCTTTACTAATTTTCTTCAGCTTATAGCTTTCCACTCTAGAATCCCACATAAGTGGGATCATTCAATGTCCTCTTGAATGTATAAATTAATTTACATTTTATACATCAATTATTTTTTTCATTTCATTGTTCAAGGGTGCTAAATGCTTTATTTATTTTGTACTTTTATATTCTTGGCTAATCCCTGGTTTGGGACATTATCAATTAGTTTTCTACGTTTTAATTTTTTTGGAGGGGTTTACTTGTGTGTTTTTTTTTTTTCACTTAGGCAATGCCTAAGGGTGACCATAGAGTAGGTATGTGTTTAATTGTATAATAAATTGAACCATTTTCCAAAGTAATGCTATCAAACATGTAAGTGTACTAAAATTCTAATGATAAAATATGATCTTCTGGGATCTTAATTTTAGGCAGTTTAGAAAATGCTTCATGAAATTTTTATTTTAACTGGCATTTTCCTGAAATTCATGAGGTTGAGCATTGTCTTCATGGGTTTGCTTATATCCTTTGATCTTGTTCTGGATCACTTATTGAGTTGGAATGGCTGGATATTTGAGCTGGATACCTTCATGTGTCCGGTCTGTGCTTTATAGCAGTCCCCCAAACCATGGTTTGTTTATTCGTTTCCTTACTAAGATGTCTTGTCACCTTTACCTTTTCTAAAAGTCGTCCTAAAACATCGGCTTCAGTTCTTGAAATTGTGACATCATTTCAAATAAAGAAATTTGGTAGCTCTCCCCCCAAAATGCAATATAATAGTTTCAAGCATATTGATTTTGTAAAAACATTGTTATTCTGTGACCTAAGAGGTATGTGCACCATTTTCTGCCAACAAATTTATAAGCATGCAATTGTACACACCAGTTAGGAGATTATATCCTGAATTCCCTCATGGTACTTGTTTAGGCATTCTGTCTGGAATTCTTTGACCAGTTTTCCTTAATTCAGTCTCAATGTTGGAATTTTATTTAAGGGTTCCCTATCTCCTTCAGGGTAGG
>PVHP010054496.1:0-10449 GCA_004024765.1 Zapus hudsonius | reverse complement strand
AAGAGATGGCTCAGCAGTTAGGTGCTTTCTTGCAAATCCTGATGGCTTGGGTTCAATTCCCCAGTTCCCATGTAAAGCCAGATACACAAAGTTACATGTATCTGGAATTCATTTGCAGTGGCAGGAGGCCCTGGCTTGCTCTCTCTCTCTCTCTCTCTCTCTCTCTCTCTCTCTCTCTCTCTCTCTCTCTCTCTCTCTCCTTCTCTCTGTGCTTACAAACATGTATGTATGTATGTATGTATACATATATATGTATGTATGTATGTATGTATGTATGTATGTATGTATGTATGTGTATACAAAGGGCGTTCTCACTGAGCTGGGAAAACAGAGGCATCCAGTTGGGTCATATCTGTGGAATTCCAGTATCCCTTGTCTGAGTCTGACTTATATATTCTCTTCCAGTAGATAACCTGACCCTTATGTGCCCTCATGTTCTAATGAACAGAGGTCTCCATTATTAGAGTAAAAAATGTGAAATGGTATGGACAGGGAAAAAAGGTGGACTACTTGAATTACATGAGTGCTGATGCTTAATCCAGTGGTCTAACTTCATGTTTTGTTTTATTCACCATATCTGGAGCAATAGATACAGACCAGTGATACTTCCTTGTAATCTCATCACCAAGAGTAACCACTCATACTACTAATTCTTAAAGAGTCTTTCCTTATACGTAATAAGAGTTATAAATTTTCCTTTGTTGAAGTGAGACAATTGAAAAATTTTAAAAATAGTTTTGCATTTAAAGTATCTTAAATATGTGTCTTTATTTTAATACCTATCAACTTGCCTCATGCATTTTAATAATGACATGGTATTTTCATGGCTAGTCCATAATTGATGGCACTGCCCTCCATTATTGGACATTGGGATTGACCATTCATCTTTGATCTTTCAAGGGTCAGGCACCTAAATAAACCATTATGTATTGGCTAGAAATATATACTATGGGCCCCTGGTTTTGGCTTAACTCATCTCTGAAGCAGAAAGAACTATCTCGATACTGATGCTTGTGATTAAGTATAAGCCCTATATGGAATTCATTGTTGTTTATTTATTTGTGTTTTGTTTTTGCCTTTTCCTCTTATGCAGTCATCTGCAGCTGGGGACAAGGAGGAGCCGGCTCTACCGGTAGGAAGCAGTGGCCCTGCCTGCCTGTTCCTGTGCCTGTTGAGAGCATGGGGCAGGGTGGGAGCAGGGGCTGTGTGTTCAGCAAATCTCCCTGTCCCTTGGAATACTTGTGTGTTTTGATGCACTCGAATGTGTATACTCTGCCCTACAATTAGTAACCACTGAATCCTGGCATTCACTCACAAATTATTTCTGGTCCTATGTTTCAAAATGTTGAGTTGTTTCTTTCATTGGATATGAACATTTTTGGTGTTGGAAGAGTAAGAAGTCTCCAAATGACATTCCAAGGGATGTTGAACTAATATGTGCTTGATAATGCTTGATAACTATTTTATTTATATATCTGCATGTACATACTTTTTGAGTGAAAATTTCTTTTGGTCCCATCAAAAGAAATGCTGCATGAGATATATATCCAACATACACAGTAATGCCTACAGAATGTTTTAATTATAGATATAATCCTATTCAAATGAAGATAACTACAGTTTAGATCTTCCAGCTTCCCAGAATAACAACCATAGTAGCAATGGTTAAAACAAATCACTAATAAACACATTTGCAGCTCTTACCAATTAATGCACACCTAGCATTTCATATTGTGCATCCTGGAAAGGAGATGGCATTGTGAGGAGTGTTCAACCAACAATGGTTATATTTCAATTTTATTCAAGTTAAATAAAGTTGCCCCCAAAATAATTTGAACCTTAATCTGAATTCTCTACAACTAAGTAGCACAACACATTTAAATTTGTTAGCAACTTGTAAGGCTTAACAGACTGATGGTGAAGATATTTGTGACCCATAACACACAAAAACAAGACATTCACTGAGAGCCCAGAGGACACACCAGACTTAAGACCTGTCTACAGCACAAACCCCAGTCTCTTCCTTTGAGGGGTTCGTTATCTTATTCACCATTGAGGCACCATTAATCTCCTTGATTAATCTCTAAACCCTGCTGGGTTGGGAATAGAATTTTAACAGAAGATCAATTATAATAAAATCACACTAGAAAAAACTCAGATTTCACCTCTATTTCATACTTAGATTTAACCCATACTTCAAGTTTACAAAAGGTTTCATGTCTGCCACCAAATTTTTGACCTTTGGTTGCTAATAATAGCTCTTTTCCAAATAAGGGACATACACAGGTAATAGTTTAGAAATACTGCCAAGATTTCTTTAGTGCTACATTTGGTAATTTAATATGTAAGTTGGATCTCTAAAGATGAGTTGGAAAAGATGTCACGCTTTCCAAATGTGTTTAGTATGGGGTCTTTTGGGTGAAACCTTGCAGTGTAGAAAGTAGGAAGACTTAGTAGAAAACAGAAATTTGTTCTTTTTTTCTGGCCACAGAAAAATTTCATGCCAAGCTTTTGGAGAAATGTTCATTAAGAAATTAATCCACTTATAGGATCCCCCTTAATCTGCCTATAAGGCTTGGCTGCCTGGAAGCATCTTTCCCTGAGACAAGAAGCACTAAATCAACCAAGGGGAAGAAAGCAGTTCCTATTCAGGATAAAAATCGGTCCAAATAAAGAAGGTTTAGGATAGGTTTTGTTTTAAGACTGTTTGCTTTTGAAAATGAAAAACAAAGAGTTTGTCGGTAACCTCTTCTCTGGAAGCTCATTCAGCCAGTTTCATATCTTAGTTCTGGTTATTTGAGTAAAAAATTAAAATAAAAAATAACTACTCGAATTGTGGGCAGAGGAAGCTCCCTAGAGGCCATGAGAGTTCTCCCTGGTGTCAAGATAGGAAACTATATCTTTCAAGATCTCATTTAACGTGGATTAGAGATACGGTCCCCAGGGTGTGGATGAGGAACCTCAGGAGACATGCAAGATGACCCTTTGGGGACCAAGGAGACAAGATCAACACCTCCATAACTTACTTTTTGTACCATTCTTAACTGTTTCTGAAAATGTCCCATGTGCTCATATTTTAGTATATGTGTCTACGTAAGATGTGGATATCAATGCAAATGCTGACATATACACAGAGATTTTGCTGATAGGATACACAATCCAGAATGTTTAGAGACCACTTACTGGGTTATACAGTTTTTGAGAAAAGGAATCCTGATACACATGCCTCGATCCTCTGTCAACCTGGACACCTCATTTTACTTCTCATTTTACTTCATCTACCTAAAGTTAATATTAACAATATCTACACCGTGTGGCTCATTTTGAGAATGAGATAAGCAATTGGTGTGAAGCATGGCACACATTGCCTGGCGTTTACTAATCTCTTTGTTACAAAATGGGAGCACGTAATTCATTTGGTAGAAACCGAATAGGAAAGCATGTGAGAAACCATTTCCTCAGGACATCTCAAATGTACTTTGAGGTTCCTTGGTTCTACAGTGTACAACCACATAGCAGAAACAAGTGACCGCAGATGAGACAAGGGTCTTATCAGCAATGCACTCGTCATTCATTTCTAAACACTAACAGCCTCTTTGGTTTCTCCGCTCAGGCTAAGCCACGCCTCCAGCGAGGTGGAAGTTCTGCCTCCCTCCACAACAGCCTCATGAGGAACAGCATCTTCCAGCTCATGATCCACACTCTGGACCCTCTCGCTGAAGGTAAACATCAGGCTCTGTCTGAGAGCTTGTTTGGGGAAAGAGAGAATGTCAAAGGCTTCTCTTGATAAAACGTGTGTGCACTGTGGTCAGTCTCCTTTTACTTACCATCTGCCAGAGAGAAGCCCTGACCCTTTGACGTATTTTATCCATCACCACTTAGTTCATGACAGGAGGCTTTGTACCAGGAGTAGAACATGACTTCCATGGCTGACTCTGTGCTTTGATGCCTCCAGCGTCAACACAGCTCGTTGGGAAGCATAGGACAGAGAGGTCTCCCTCCCATCCAGACTTGTCCTCTCTCATCCTTTCTAAACCAATGTTGTTTGTGAAGATAAATGGTGCCCCTTTAAAAAAGAGAATAAGAACAAGAACTCCATGATTAAGGAGGGCTCTAACTCGTTCAGGGAGTGTGCCCAGCACAGCAGTGATATTGCACAGATTCTTTGGTAGTTGGAGGGTGAGCGAGGCAGCGGAATCTCCCAAGAGCCCAAGACAACTCCTTAGGACCAGGCATTGGAGTCCTAAAAGGCCTGGCTCACCTTCCAGGCTAATCATAAGAACTATCACAACGAATCCAACCTTAAATTCTCCAGGTTTACTCAGCCACAAGGAAGCCAGATATATCTTATTTCTGCAACTGTATTGTTTCCCAAGTAGATAAGTATCTGATGGGTCAAATACATAGTTTTCCACAAGGCAAGGGGTCTCCTTTTACCTATGGACCACATACCATGCCTGGTGTTACCCAGGAGCTAACAGGAATGTAGGAAGAGTATGGAAATGGGCTTGTGCTACTGAATGAAACATGAGATCTGACTGTCATTCATGTCACATATATCAGAGTCCTCACTCCAAATCAAGTCTTGCCAAGTAATTTCAGGGTACAACCGCTTAAGATTTACATGGTGTTAGGAACAGTTAGGGACCCCAAGAACATCCCCAGGATCTATCTTTCCTAATTGGACCCAGACCTCTCATTCAGAATAATAGGTGATGATGGCAGGTCACATCCCACCACAGGGCATGAAACAGCTCAGTGATGCAGCACCTTCCTGTTCCTCCCACTGACCTGGCATTCCCCAGGGAGCTGCACTTCAGGCCCCAGACCCTAATTATACAGGTGGTCTTCCGTGGGAATGTCCTAAAAGTCATTACTCTATTCACCCAGAGGTCCAGTTGACAAAGAGATTAGACCTGGTCACTAGCCTTCTTTTCTTTCCTAGGGGTACATCCCCCCAAAAGGAAGTGAAAGAAGCACAGGCCACTGGTTTTCACTCATTCCTTCCTCCTGCCACTAGGTGATCATGTGACTTTGGGCAAGTCGAGGCCTCTCTAGAACCTGGTTTCATCATCTCCAGCAGTGCTTTGTTGGACACTTTGCAGTCCACAGAGCATCTGAATACCTGGAAATTTACGCTTTGCCATAACATTACATAGCTCCTTCTGTAAATATTGTTCCAACAACATAGATCTCACATGTGTCTGCTGCTCTGGCTTTGCTAACATGTCCTCTTTGCCACCTTCATTTCTTCCTGCAGTAGCCTCCAAGCATTCCCACATGTATGTTGTTTCCATACAGCAGCCCAAGTAATCTTCAAAAGTAAGTCAGGTTATATGATCCCGTACTTATAACTTTCAGTGGCTTGCCAGGGAGCCTGGGAAAACCAGGAACCCCTTACCACGATCTCCAGGATCTGCCTCGAATTCCAAACTCAATGGACTCATTTCATTTTAGCCACGTGGGCCTCTTACTTTCAGTCACCTCCTTTCTCTCTCGGGGTGTCTGCTGTAGGCAGTTCCCACCATCAGAACATTTGCCTTCTTCCACCCACTTCGATTATTCTGTTTTCTTTCTTCTCATTCTTCACATTCCAACCATCCAGTATGTTGTGGTCAGCCACCCGCCACTGGGATGAATCTCCAAACCAGGCACAGTTTATGGGAGGAAAGGATTTATTTGTAGCTTTATAGATACAGGGGAAGTTTCAGAACGCAAAAGAGGCTGCTCCCCTTTCACAGGTCCAAGCAGAGAGAAAAACCCACCACCTACACCACACACACACTAGCATACAGGCAGGAGGGCAAGGAGAGAATTCTTTTACCTTTATATAGCCCTAGGCTGGGGTCTTGCAATTCTATCCCAGACTTAATGGCTTCCTGAGTCTTTGGAATTTCCTTCCTGCACTGCCCACACAGGAAAGGATATTTACTTCTAGCTCCTGTGAGCTGCCTTACATCCTGCCCCTACTGAGAGGCTGCCTTCCTGTGAACATCCTCAAAGACCCACCCATGATTACTTGAAAGGTCAAGTTGACAACAAAACTTAACCATCACACAGTATAAACCAGTGCCTCCATTCCTTCTCTCTCAGTACACCTCTAGGCTTTTTTTATCTTTCACATTGCATGGTATGTGGCTCTCTATTATTGCCTGTCACTGGCAGGATGAAGTAGGTTTCTTGAAAGCATGGGTTCTGTATTATGCATTAGTTGTCCCCAAAGTCTGGCAGGGCACCTTGGTATATTGACACTAAGACTCAGGAAAGTCAAGCAAGTTAGCCAAAATCATGATGCTTAATAGATACACAATCCTGTAGCCTCCTAAAGCTATTCTGGCTTAAGATTGTAGGTGAATTATATGTTGGTTATTTTGAGACACCATCTTATCTACCCCATTGCCCTAGAGAAGCATGTGAAAAAGGAAAAGAGCAATTTGGTCTGCTCCGGCTCTGTTACATTAATGTTTTTATTTTTGGCAAGGATGTATTATAAAGTAATTAAGAGGAGAAACTCCAGATCTGGATTTTTTGGGTCCAGTTCTCCATTCTGCATTTACAATCTGACTTTGAACAAGGTGACTTACTTCCCTATGTATCTATAGTTTCCTCATCTATAAAAACAGAATGACATATAATGACTGTAAGGTTGTTGTAAGGATTATAGGACTGAGAACACAGAGAGCATTTAATATTGTAAGTACCAACTATGATTTGGAATTGTTCTCCTCTGTTCTCTGGAAGAGATAATACAATATGTAGAGTTTTTAAGTTCTTGGATGTCCAAAAGATTATGGTAGAAAAAGTCTTCCACCTCTTCCAACACCCCTCACCTCTTCTTTTTCCTTAATTCTCCTCTCTAGGGGGAAAATAAAACACTGTAACCAGTTTCTATCCTAAGTAACCCGTGTGTGTGTGTGTGTGTGTGTGTGTGTGTGTGTGTGTGTGTGTGTGTGTGTGTGTGTGTGATAACCTGAAGGTCTGAGTGATCTAAGAATCTCTTTTTTATTTGGAATTCGGTTTCTGGAAGGGTTTGTTTTTATTCTTCTACTTGGAGGGAAGGTTGTGTTTTGCTTCTGTGAGATAAGGGAAAGTGAATCTGGGTTGTCTCTGAGTTGGGTCATCAGTGATTTTCCAAACCACCTGGTCCTTGTGGTTTGTAGTGTTAAGCTGCAATTAAACTGCTTGCTCCTGCTGCAGCAAGATGCCTTCTGATTCTGAGCAATGGCTGGCTTTCAAAGTGAGACCTCTCCCTGGAAGATGTGGAAAGCCCCAGGAGCATGGATCTGAGAGATCTGAGAATCATTATCAGTTCTGGACTTGAGTGATTAGAAAATAGAGAAAGCACTTTGATGCTTTAAAATTGCTCTGTAGCACACAGCCAAGAAAGCAGATTGCTCTGGTATTTTTCCCCAAAAACTCACAATCATTTTCCATTCGAAGAACAGCCAAAAAATTAACCCACTGCTCTCAGAAATAGACATCTCTTTTAGTTTGGATCTAATCACCTAAATTCACATGTTCCCCGTGCCAAACTACCACTCTGGAACGATGTACAGCATATGGCTAGATCACCATGGGGACCCCACGAACATGGCCGCAGCCTCCCTGGTGTACCAAAGGGTAGTTCATCGATGTTCTTGGCATTTGCCTGACTGAGTAGTGCATTGGCATCACTGCTGTGCAGCCAGTGTTCACAGTGTTCAACTTCATTGAAAACATCCTCTGTGACAGATGGCCTGTGGGAACACATTTTCCTTTGTCTCTTCTGTACCACTCAGGTGCTTAACAGATCTGGCTAAAAGCTGTCATTGCAGTGGGTTTGGCCTCTGAACCTGAACCTTGAAATCCTGCAGAATATTTCCACCCTCCACCAATGAATGTATCAGCAAACACCCAAGACTACGTAGCTAAAGCCTCTCTCCCATTATTACTGCTCTTGATTTTATGCTAGGGAATTGAGTGGGGATCAGGTGGGTGTTTCTTCTGCCCAATGCAGTGTGAACAGAGGTCTTTGGAAGATGGGTTAGAAGGTCAAAGATGGCCTCACTACACATTAACCGTTGAAGGCACAGCTAGAAGTCAGGATTCAGCTGGACCTCTCTGTGTCTCCATGTTTTCTCCAATTCCTTTCATATGGTCAGACTTCCGATTTGGTGGCCAAGGGTTCCAAAAGCAAACCTCTAAGTAGGACCCAACTGGAAGGTCCCAGGACCTCACTTCAGCTAAATCCCTTCTCAGAACAGACAACATGAAGACCAGCCCAGGGGAGGGCATGAGCCTCCACCTGTCAGAGGGAGGAATAGCAGAGCTTGAAACCATCTTTTAATTTAGCTCAGACTGCCTCAAGCGAGCACTTCACTGATGAGTCACCTTGTCATGGTTGTTTGGTTTGCTGTCCTGGAAAGACCACACTGTTTAGAAGGGTAATGATGGTCAGTCTACCAAACAGAACTGGCCAATGACTTCTTGAAGATGCCAAATTCTGAACAGGACATTGTTACTGGACAGAAGGACTTAAACTCAGTCTAAGGTTCATAAGAATGGTTAAAATAGGCTAAGGCAGGAGGATCACTACTAGCTCTAGCCCAATCTGGGCTACAGAATGAGATCTTGTCTTAATAATCAGAGAGGCTTTCCTTCTTTATAAGAAAGCCCTGGCCAGGTGTGGTGGTGCATGTTTAATCCCAGCACTAGGGAGGTAAAGGTAGGAGAATCACCATGAGTTTGAGGCCACCCTGAGACTACATAGTGAATTCTACAGCCTGGGCTACAGCAAAACCCTACCTTGAAAAAAACAAGAAGGAGAAGGAAGAAGGAAGAAAGGAAAGAAGAAATGGAAGAAGAAGGCAGCCTTGGGATCTCAAATTACCAGTTTTTGAAATAATCCCATGCCTATCTAAATTAATTTTTCTAATAAACCCACTGTTCTGTATTGTTTTTAACATTTGTCTAAACAAGCCATCATGTTTTCATAGGAATACATCTTTATGAATCTAAAACATGGATGCCAGGCAGAATGCTTTTGGAGTGAGAAGCAGCCTTCACTTTCGGTGGGTCTGATAATGAAACACCAGTATTTGCAGGGTGTTTTCCATGTGAGCCATATCCTTTCAGTCTCGCCTGGCCCCCTCTGTCATACAGAGGGTGCTGACATAAAAAAGAGGCCATGTCCTGCTTCAAGGAGACACAGGAAGTAACTGGCAGAGCCAGGATCTGAACTGACATCTGTTTGACTCAGTCTGAGTTTGTACTGCTTAAACTACTCTTCACATCTGACTCAGTATTTACTCACTTCCTGGCGTAGACACCCGCCTAAATCCTAGGAGCTCCAACCTACCCCTGGACCTGCACATTTAACCCAGAGGTGTGATCTCCCATGATAATCCCTTACAGCAAGGCCTGAAAGGGCATCACCTATATCTCATCAGTACCAAGAACAGCCTACTTTCCTCCCAACTTGTATCTAAGACTTTTTCCTCTCTTATACATGAAGTTACTGGGGGTCTCCTTGAGACGACTTGAAGACTATCCCCATAGCCTACTCTACATTCCTGGGTGAGCCTGATAAAATGTTGGTGATATTGGAGGGAACAAGACAAGTGGGAAGGCAGTGGAATGTGGTTATATTGTACATCTGATCTGCATGTGACCCAAGACTCAGACTTCGCTGGTTCAGATCCTACCTCAGCCTCTTCATCTGAGACCTTGAGCAAACCACTCAGTCTCACTTTATGACCATGGATGACTTACAGTATCACCAGCATAAGTACTTGATGACCATTATGCCATCTCCTCAGACCTTCCTTTCTTCTAGTCAATGGGGCTGATAAGAGTTCCCCTCTCAGAGGTTTTTGGTGAGGCTTTGATGCAATAATACCCAAAAGCAGACAGCGAGAGCTCTACAAGTAATAGGTATTGTTCTCCCATTAAAGTTATATCCAGTGCCAAGCAAGAGAATCCAACTACATTAACTGATCTTTTTAAAGGATTTTACTCTTATTTAACCAGAACCTGACAGTAAGCAGTATGGAGCCTCCATTAGGGACCCCAGTCACATTCCTATTGTTAGTTTTTGGACTGGTTCTTGCTATGTGACCCAGAATGGTCTTAATCAAACTCTTATCTTCCTGCCTCAGCTTCCTGAGTGCTTATATTTATCATTCTTCCAACCACAGCCTGTGTCCCTTATCTTCACGCCTGTAGAAGGACAGCCACAGTGCACTCTTACCAGTGTGTCTGTGTTCTAGCAGGAGGAAGGAGGAGAAGATAGAGAAGGTGGTTTTTTAAATCAAAAAAACATTAGAATTCCTGGAAGTGCTCTTCAGCTTATATCACATGAGCCAGGCCAGGGTTATAAGACCACCCCAATGTCCCAAGGAGCCAGAACCAGTACTCTCCTCCCAAACAAAAGTACTTGCTAAGGAAAAGAGGGGCATGAACATCAGGATG
>PVHP010054495.1:0-10448 GCA_004024765.1 Zapus hudsonius | reverse complement strand
TGTCTTCTCTACACTGCTCCGACTTTGGCTCCTGCAACTTTGCACCAAAAGCAAGCAAAGGGGCCAGGAAGATAGCTGCATTCACCCCTTTTCCCTCTTCCTCCTCATTATCAAAGCTACCTCCAGACTCCTCGCTCTGGCTGCTGGGAGATGTCAGGACTCAGAAAGGAAGTTAAAAAATTATGTAAGAAATTAGCTCGATGACCTCAATTTCCTTGCCCTTTTTGTAAATAACTTGTGGTTTTCTGAAACTGGAAGCATATTTTAGAGTTCAAGAAAGTTTAGTAGTAAATCATCCCAAGACTCATAAAAATATGCTCCCAGCACTTTGCAGACACCAAGTCAAATAACTAAAGCAAAGCTAGGCCAAAACAGAATGGACACATGCATGCACACGCATATCTCAATCCCAGAACCACAGATAGGGCTATCTGTTTTTACTTACTGTGGAACATAAATTCTAGAATATTAAACAGTCCAGTGGTAGGCATGCAGTTCAAACTGCTTTCTTTTTTTGACCTGCAAAATATTTCAAGCACCCAATATGACTGTTTTGATAAAAAAAAAATATATAGGTTTTGGGTTGGAACCTATAACCTCAGAAATATTCTGAGTCTAGCAAATCCATGCTCTTTGCTCTCCTTTCCTGCGTATACTGGGGTAAGCTGAGGAGGAAAGACAGTGCTGGCCATGTAAGACTTGAGGACAGAGAGGGAGTGAATAGAGGAGACCCTCTGCCCTTGAAGACAAAGGAAAATAAACTACATGTCACAGAGAACAAGGTGAAACTGCCTCAAAGTTCCTATTTGTTCATGTTAATTCCGTTTTGAGTAAGCCTTGAGTGTAATCAAGCTCTCCCACAATGAGCTCCCACTAGAATACAGAACTTGAGACCAGAGCTCCTGGCTCCTTCGAGGTACTGAGCACAAGGTCTAATCACCATGACTCACAGCACCGGCTTGTGAGCTCTCATGGAGTTTCTTGTTGTCAAAGCACCTGCCAGAAGTATGCCTTTCAAGGAAAATAAACAAGAAGGCATTTGACCATTCTGGGTCTACCATTCACCTAATGGATTTGAAAACACACAAAGAAAGAGGCAGGGTCGTCAGAGGACAGGGCTGCTGACACCCAGGAGCCCACATCTGCCTCCAGCCTTCTTCCCCCTCTCAGCATGGGGACCCCTTTGCACTTTATCTCACCCGCATTGGGGCTTCAAGCTGCTCGGTGCCTTCACACTTTTATTCCTCCCCAGGCAGCAGCTTCCTGGCCTTATTTTTTTTTTTATTGTCTATAATGAGTTACATTGTTTAGTGGGCCAACAATGAGTTGTTATCCCCAATTCCTCATTGCCCCCCTTCCCCATCCCCAGTCAACTGGATATCCTCCTCCGTGGGCCGTCTGGATCAGTCTCTGTGGTAGGGGACCATGGATAGCCCAGTTTTCAGCAGGGTTCTCATGACCCAAGTGTGTTGTTACTGAGGGTTGCCATGCCTCTGAAATTCTCCCCCACCACGGCTCTCACAATCTTTCCGCCCCCTCTTCCGCTCAGTTCCCTGAGTCATGGTGGGTGAGTATTAAGGATGCTTTAATGTTTTAAGCTTAGGGGTTTTTATGTCGAGAATCGTTGGTTTCTGTATCACTGGCTTATCCTGAGTTGATTGAATGGCTGTGTCTTTGGGTCCCTTGTTCATCCAGTCCTTCTCTGCAGGGTTCCATATGGATCCTCCATGATATGACTGTGGTGGCTCATCTCTTGCCAGGATCTCAGCTTTTTGCCTACGGTCGGTTGGTAGGGTTATATGGGCCACAGCTCTCTCACTGCATCCTGAAAAATACAAACACAATCTCCATCGGAGAGTGAGATCAGTATATGTTAATAAATATACACCATTCTGGATTACCTAGCTTCTATTATTAGTAGCCTCCCTGTCAGACACTCACATAGTGCATCTTTTCTTGGGAGCCCAAGAGTATGGGATCCAGTGCCTATCGCCCTGAATCCCCAGTTCCAATCAAGGGTTCCCCCTCACTGAGTGGAATATTTGGCCGAATTTAATAGCTTGTGATTGTCTCCCCCAGGCCCAGGCTCCTCTACTACAAAAGTGCTCCTTTCTTAGTTTGCTTTTCTCTCCCAGTAGGAGGTGTGGTCAGCCTACTCATGGACACAGACTGTGTTTCATGCCAATGGTCTGTTTACTCCAGTTGTCGTTGATCAGCTCCTGGCCTTATTTAAGCCTCTGCAGATACTCCCCTCCCAAGAAGTTCTGTCTGAAAACATTTAAATTCGCAAGCTATGATTCTTCCAGACATAATTTCCTTTTTGTTTCCCTCACTAGTAGACAAGCTTATGAAGCCATGAGTTTTTGTCTTCTTTTTCCCACTGCTGAATCCTAGTATCAAAAATAATGCACATAGGCTGCAGAGATGGCTTGGTGGTTAAGGCACTTGCTTGCAAAGCCTGACACCCTGGTTCAATTTCCAAGTACCCATGTAAAGTCAGATGCACAAGGTGGCCCATGTGACAGGCCTGGGGAGGTTCATCTCTTGCCAGGGTGTCTGCCATCCACCACTCTATCTCTCAAATAAATAAATAAAATATTGATAAAAGAAAAAAAAGAATGCTCAGAGGGCTGGGGGCCCACACCTTTAATCCCAGCACTTAGAAAGCAAAGGTAGGACTGCAGTGAGTTCAAGACCATCCTGAGAATAGTGAATTTCAGGCCAGCCTGAGATTACTACAGCGAGATCCTGCTTTGAAAAATCAAAAAGAAAAAAAAATAATGCTCAGTACATTTTAGGGCTCAATATATATTTGTAGAATAAATTAAGAAAAAAAGATAAAAGAGCCACTTTCTGCTTTCTTCCATCTGATCATAGATAACTGTGCTGAGAATGGTTTCCTTATCTTCCTTTTAATTGAAGATAACTGTTCTTCCTTACAAAGACCACACAAGATAATATATTACAAAAACACTCTAAAACTACTAAATCTACATAAATTAAAAGTATTACTAGAAAACTCATTGGTTTAATTATAATTTTACTGAAATGAACACAAAGAAATAGCATGTGGGCGTATGTAGATCTATGCTAATTATATGCTCATATTCACATTTGCTATTTACATGTATCTCACTTATGAATATCTCATATATATGTTGATGAAAGAGAGAAAAAAAATGAAGGTAAATTCAAATTACCCATAGATAACTGTGAATAGATTTATGTAATGATCTGTTTTCCCCACTTAGGAAGTTATTGACAAAAACAACACAATTATTTCACTTAACTTGTTTTTTTATTTTAACTTAGAGATTGAAATTATTATAACTTCATATGAAATAAATCATTTGGAAGAATAAAAGGTTTTTTTGGGGGGGAAGTATGCTGAGCCGTTCACAGGCCAATCTGAGTCTCATAGGAAGGAGCAGCGGACAGAAGATCTGTCTAACAGTGAGAAAAGAGAGGGGGCTGTTGGAAGTCCAGTGCCTTATCTAGAAGCCATTTCTTCCTTGATTTGTGACTTTCAGAACGAGTGGGCACTTTCAAAAAGGCACAGGGTGGTTCCTCCACTGTTCAGCATGAAGTCTTTGTGGACTCAGAGTGTCCTAGACACAGGAGTCGGGAGTGGGTGGGTGGCTGAGCAGTTCAAGGGTGAAGGCAGTCATGACTACCAGAGTGGTTCACAATTACTGTATGATCCAGGGGATTCATCCTAAAAATTCTACAAGGTCGGTATTGCCTTCAGTCATTTAAATCCTCGTGGGTACAGGGAAATGAAGCGATGGGGCAGAGTGTTGTTAGGGAAAAATCTAGAAAAATTTTAAAGTTAAACAAACTTAAAAACTGTTGAAAATTAAACTACGGATACTGACATTTCTGTTTTAAAAAAATAGCTTTAAAGAGACTACCAATAGAGGAGTAGGGAGACAGAATGTTCCTTTTTTGTCGTTCTCTTTTGATCTTTTCACTGCTTCTTCTTCACTATAGTAATGTGTCCAACCTCGCTCTCCCACTTTAATAAAGGTTCATTAGTGGATTAGAAAGAGACTTGAAACTGAGCCCAGTGGAGTCAGCAGAGACAAGTTCCAAACAACCATTCAGCACATTTTGGAAAGTACCAAGCTAGCAACTTCCAAAAGAGCCACCAATAAAAAGTGGGTGCACTTGTGCACAAGGAGCCAGGGCAGACAGACAAAGCATCCCCACCTCTAAGTGGACAAGAGCAGTAACCTGGCCCACTGAAAAAGAAGGCAAAATCTTGTATTCAGTGTGAGTCAACCCTGACAAAATGCTCATTGTCCAGAGCATGGAAATTAATGAGGGGAAAACTGATGAAGCACCATGTATTGTTGGAATGAAAAGAAACAAATAAGCTTACTCTGGGAGCCCATCATGCTCTCTAAATCCTAAGTACAAGGGATATCAGCTGCAGTTTTAGAAGGATAGGGCAGGGCACTCACTCAGTGATATGTCTCAGCACCTTCTAAATCCTCTCCAGGTAGAACTGAGGAGGGGAGCTATTAACTTCTTCCTTTTCATCTACTTTATAGGCTTTGCAAAACCATTTCTAAAACTGGTGACATGTTGTAATCTATAAGCTTTATAATGGTAGCAACCTAACATTTAAGCACTTATAAATCTAAGAATTTTGTTGATGTTATTTGTTGTAGTCAGCCACACACCAATGGAATGAATCTCCAAACCAGGGACAGTTATGGGAAGAAAAGATTTATTCAAGCTACAGATTCAGGAGAAGTTCCATAATGGTGAAAGAGGCTGCCTCCCTTTTCACAGTCCAAGCATACCAGCACCACACACACAAAATAGCAAAAAGGCAGAGGCACAAGAGAGATTTCCTTCCCCTTTATATAGCCTTAGGGTGGGATCTTGCAACCCTTTCCCAGACTTGTTGACTTCCTGAGTCTCTGGAATATCCTTCCTGCACTGCCCATACAGGAAAGGTTGTTTACTTCTAGCTCCTTTGAGCTTCCTTACATCCTGCCCCCTTCTGAGAGGCTGCCTTCCTGTGAACATCCTCAGAGACCCACCCAAGATTACTAAACAGGTCAAGTTGACAACAAAACTTGACCATCACATTATTATTTATTTACTATAAGTTATTGCTCAGAACAAAATAGCACATTATAGCCCACATATTGGTTGTCAGTGTTGAGACATATTTATAATCTTATTTTCCTCCCAAATTCAAAAGAACTTAAAATCAGTGTGTCAAAGAGACATCTGCACATCCAAGTCACAATAGTTAAGCTAAGCTATGGAATCCACCTAGGTGTCCATCAACAGATAAATGGATAGAGAAAATATATATATATATATATATATATATATATATATATATATATATATATATATCAGGGCCTTTAAAGGGGGAAGTTTTGTCATTTGTAAAAAGCAGAGATGAAACTGAAGAACATTATACTATCAAAAATAAGACAAGCAAAGAAACAAAAACATCACATGGTCTCATCTACCACAAGTAGGATGAATGGGAGAACATGTGATTTCATAAAAGCAGGGTGTAGAACACTGATCACAACAGGCTGCATATGAGGAAGGAGCAGAGTGAAGGAATAAATTTGATGTTTTTCCAGAACTGTTGCAGAACAGGAAGACTAGAGAAATAGTTTAGAACTAGAGATTTTGATTTGGTTTATAGAATGGTTCTCAAAAGCTCTCAACATGGATGGGTCGAGATATGGAGGTGATAGATGGGTTGATTGCCTTAATTTTGCCCCTTCACATTGTACTAAAAATCATAGCATCATTTGGTGCCCCATAAAGATGTACAGATATAATTTGTCAAATATAGCATAATAGTTCAAGTAATAGTGGACAAGAGATACAATTTATTAACATTATGATCTTTTATGAAAGCTTCAATTTTCTGATAAAAGACCTGGTTTGATCACAATTCATTTATTCTTTCTCTCTCTTACAATGTAGAAAGTAAACTACTAACAAAGTATGTCCAGAGAGAAGACACAAAGAACCTCATTTCTTTGAAATCAGAATTTTTGGACTTCTCTGTGTTAGAACCTATAAAAGCTATGTTCTCTGGTTCTTGAAATCAAAGATATTCCTTTTTTAAATTTTATTTGTTCATTTGTTTTCAAGGAGAGAGAGAAAAGAGAGAGAGAGAGATAGAGAGAATAGGTGTTCCAGGGCCTCCAGCTGCTGCAAACAAACTCCAGATGCATGCACCACTTTGTGCATCTGGCTTTACATGGGTACTGGGGAATCAAACCCAGGTTATTAGGTTTTACAGGAAAGCACCTTAACTGCTGAGACATCTCTCCATCCCCAGAGATATTCTTAACAGGGTCAGTTCTTAGTTTCATTTGCAGAAAAGGACATTGAGGCTGAGGAGTAAGACACAATTTATCTAAGACAACCCATATGTTAAGCAGAAAAACTTAAGTGAAACCCAGGCTCTCTTTCCCTTTGTCAGTAAGCATGTATGTTCCTGGCAACTATCAGTTTAAAACAAAGTAAAGCACTCTCACATTTCAAAAATAAACTCATTATTATGGCTAGTTTATTCAAGTTTTCTATACAATATTTTCATCAAATACAGATACAAAAAAAATCTAGCCAGGCATGGTGGTGCATGCCTTTAATCCCAGCACTTGGAAGTTAGATATAGGAGGATTGCTGTGAGTTTGAGGCCAGCCTGGGATTACATAGCAGGTGCCAGGTCAGCCTGGCTAGAGTGAGACCCTACCTCAAAAAAAAAAAAAAAATCTAGATCATTTCACCTTGCACCTCTGTTCTGGTCTCTCTCAAGGATAGAATGTATCCTTGGTCTGACTAGTATTTTCCTCAATTTAAGCTTATTCTTAATATGTGAATATGAACTGCATTAGTCTTTATGCTAGGAGGAATGGAGGGAGGAAAGGAAGGAGAGGTGGAGAGAAGGAGGGAGGGAAAGTCAGTCCTGCCTCAATCTGTGCTTCAAGGACCTAGAGTGATCCATGATACCCATGATATTTTCTAGGACCACCAACCCCAATCCTCTGGTCTCTGGGTCTGGTCATAGTTGCTACTGTTGTGTAGATGGGTTCCCGGAGCCTGGATAGGGCAAGCAGGCACCCACCCACCCCCTTTGTAACCAATGTAGTTAGTTCATTCTAGCATACTATTAATGTACTGATAGAGCTCTGACACTATTAATGTACTGATAGAGCTCTGACACACAGGTGTGCAAAGTCACCTGGCAGCCCTGGAACGGAACTCCAGTTTCCGTAGTGTAGCCTGGTATATGAAACAATTCTGCCAATGGGTATCATCCTGCTCCCATAGGGTGGGATGGCATGGGCTGCAGATGAAGCTGACACACTGATTTTGAATATTAAGTACAGGGTGAGTTTGGGACTCTGGGCTCCCCAAAACCCACAGCTCACCCTTGAGTGCGAGCCACATCTGTGGTCCCCTGCCTCCTTAATCACCTACCACCCTGCCACTGTGGTGTTGCTGCAGGTCTACTGGATCTGAAGTGCCAGGTGATCTTTGCTGGCACCCAGAATGGTGCCTGTGATGGTGAGGTTTTGTTGTCAACTTGATCTTTTTTATTATCTTGGGTGGGTCTCTGAAGATGTTTACAGGAAGGCAGACTCTCAGCAAGGGGCAGGATGTAAAGAAGCTAGAAGTAAACATGTGGGCAGTGCAGGAAGGAATTTCCAGAGACTCAAGAAGCCATTAAGTCTGGGGAGGGGTTGTAAGACCCCACCCTAAGGCTATATAAAGGGGAAGAAATTCTCTTTGGCCCTCCTGCCTATTTGCTATTGCATGTGTGGTGTAGGTGATGGGTTTTTCTCTCTGCTCAGACCTGTGAAAGAGGGCCAGCCTCTTTCACTGTTACGGAGCTTCCCCTCAATCTGTAGTTTCAATTAATCCTTTCCTCCCCCAAATTGTGCCTGGTTTGAAGATTCATCCCAGCACATGAGGCTGACTGTGACAGTGCCCCTGTCCTTCTGCAGGTTTTGAGCAACATGTAAAATTCCCTTGAGGCTGGCTTCACTTGTCCACTCCAAGCGATTTGGTCTTTTGAGCCCATTCAGGTCCCTCTCGCCTCCAATGAATGAGTGACTTTGTGCTCTCCCATCTTAAGCTAACACTTAAGAGTCTGCATTCCTCACCTTAATGGGACCACTTCTATTTATCCCCTACAGTATCATTCCCTCTCCCATCCCCAACTGATGACAGCATCTGGAAACCAGTGGTTATAGTCCAGGAGTCCAAGAGAAGACATAGTTAGGGGCTGGGGATGTGGCTCAGCAGTAGAGTACTTGGCTAACACTTAAGAGGAAATGGGTTCAATCCCCAGCACCACTCAAGATGAAGGAGAAGGCAAATGAAGAGGAGGTGGAGGATGAGTAGAGTTGTTCTACATTTAGATCATAAAAAGCTCCAAAAAGATAAATTTAGCATGACCATGGCATAAGTGATTGCTTGCATCTTCCTGCATACTCTGTACATTTGTGGTCATCCTTACAGAGACAGGAGAGTAACCTTCAGAAGAGCCAGCGTTCACTTAGAAGGATGCATGATTGCACATTTGTGGTCATCCTTGCAGAGACAGGAGAGCGCCCTTTGGAACAGCCAGCGTTCACTTAGCAGGATGCAGGATGCATGCTAATGATGGAGCCGCAGGGAACAAGTGGCATCTGGGGACTTGAAGCAGAGGAACCACGTTGCTCTCTGCAGACAGCTTTTAACTCCTTATAGGACCTGCAACCTTGCTCCTTTTTCCTCTCAGTGAGAGACGCGAAATAACCTGGTAATGGTAATTCTGACAATAAAGATTACAATGAGATTAAAGTGGATTGGATGGAAAGAGATGCCATGACAATACTGTGCAGAATCATCCAGTGTGCTGATTGGACTACAACCACATCACTGCATTTTTTCTACTCATAAGTAATTAGTATTAAATCACCAAGCCTTTGATGTATTTAGAAATTTTGCAAGATATTTTTTGCAGTGTAATTTCTGACACAAACACAAAACATTTGCCATGATTCTCAAACATTCCACAATTTAATAGGGGTCCTACAGAAGCAAGGCAAGAGACGCCCACCCTACCCCAGTTCTAAGAAATACATCACAATGGATTATAACATCCAAAGAAAGACCGAGTTTTTCTGACATCTTGATCAATTCTCATTTTTTGAAAAATCTTGGGAAGTCAATAAAATGGAAGTAGAAAGTTTTTCTAGCACCTAAGAACTACATTCTGTGACAGGCAGAAGTGCCGATTAAAGCTTGAGGCCAATGTGAGAGAGATTACAACGTTCACCCTGGGGGATGAAGTCTCCATAGCCACGTAAATAGCTTTGACTAAATGAGAAACAGCAGAAATCACATGGCTTTGCAATACAACTCGGTTTAGGAGGGGGAGCATGTGAGGCATGAGGAGCTTGTCTAACTAGGAAATCAAATATGCAAAGACATTAACTGCAAGAGAGAGATAATAATTCTTCCTGATGGGAAGGCTCTGTGGTGCCCACCAGTCTAAACTCAGAAACCGAAAAAGTATAATAGGACTTGTTTGGGGTTGTAGGTAATAGAATTCAGAAAGCACACGTGAAGAAAGCTCTTACCCATCGTTCTACAGTAAGTGGGGAACATGGGAGCTGAGATCAACTGTTGAATGATGAGAAGGAACAAGGGCTATGTGGTCTGTAGCCAATAAAGAAAAGAATGTATGAACAAACTAAAAAGAACTGTGAAATAAGAGCCCGATAACCTCTTCACATGCATTTGAGCCTCTGGGCTCCACAGCAGTGTCTAGTCATCCATTCGTTCCAGATGTCTGCTGGAGGAATCAGCAAAAAGAAACCACAGTGCACATTCCTCGGCTGCCCCTTCCCAGTCTCTTGACTCCATGTATCAGAGGGGACCTATAGCTCCTCTGGCAAATGTCAGACTGGAGGGGGTTGGAAAATAAAAAGCTAATGAAAATAAAGAGTGTGGTCAGAGGAAACTATGGAAGGGAGAGAGGGGTGGGGAAATAAAAGAGAGAAAATAATAACTAGGGATGAAGAGTCTATGAAATACATGCCATGCCAGCTTGAGGTCCTCACTTCCCATCCCAGCACCTGTGAGGGAAGTGCGGGGAAGGCAGAGCACTTCTGTAGCTCCAGCACTCACGCCAGGAACGGAGCCAGGAGAATCTCTGGGGCTTGCTGGCTAGCTAGTCTATTCAAATCGGTGGGTTCCAGGTTCAGTGAGAAACCTTGTTTCAAAAAGTAAGAGGAGCTCAACTGAGGAAGACACTCGATGCTGACCTCTGGCCTCCACAGGCAAGTGCGTGCACATCCACACACATCCACACATGGGTAGACATGCACACACACACACACACACACACACACACACACACACGTGTAGGCACACCACACAGAAGGAAGGGAGTGAGGGAGGAA
>PVHP010054494.1:0-10430 GCA_004024765.1 Zapus hudsonius | reverse complement strand
TTTTTAATTTTCACATGTGCTTGTGTGTGTGTGTGTGTGTGTGTGTGTGTACATGGGCGTTGCAGGGCCTCTTACCGTTGCAAATGAACTCCAGTCACGTGTGCCACTTTTTGCATCTGGCTTTAATGGGTACCAGGCTGGCAGGCTGTGCAAGCAAGTGCCTTTAACCATTGGGCCACCTCCCCAACCCTCTTTTTTTAATTGTAATTTGTATTTGTTCTTTGACCGTTTCACACATATGTTGTATTTTGTTCACCTATACCTCACATTACCTTCTCACTTCGTCTTCTTCCCCTCCCCCAACAACCACTGACTGACCTTCACTTCTATGGAGGGGCGCCAGGCTTCTCTCCAGTCCCAGAACCTCGAATGCTCTACACACACTTTTGTGACTACCCCTGTCCAGGTCCCCCGGCTTCTCCACATCTTCTGAAAGAAGAAACCAGAAGTGGGGATGGGGAGGTGGCTCAGTGGTTAAAGGCGCTCGCTTGAAAACCAAAGGTGAAGAGGAGTCTGGGCGCTGGGAAGGCTCGTGGATTCCTCTGAGATAATCACTAAAGAACTTAAGCAGAGCAGGGCTTGAGGTACGAGAGGAGCGTGCATGAATTAACAACCAATTCTTGCGTAAGAAAACACAGATTTTCCCATTTGTGATATCCACAGTGTGGGCTCTGATTTCTGAACTTGGAGTTCCTTCCAGATCAATGTGATATTGTTACCAGTTCTTAGGAAGTCTTCGCAGCACAAAGACAGCTATATTGCTTTTGATCTTGGGTAAATCAGACCTAGACGACATGCATGAGAGGTTATGACATCACTTCTGTTTTGGTAGCCAAATGGGCTTTGAAAAGTAATTATTGCAGTCAGCTTTCTAGTTGCTGCACAGAAAGAACCCAAACAAAAGTGGCTTGTAGAGGAATGGGTTTATTTGGCTTACGGATTCAAGGGGAGACTCCATCCTGGCAGGGAAAACGATGGCATGAGCCGAGGGTGGACATCACCTCTGCCGCAGCACTGCAAACAGCAGCAGGAAGGTGTGCCAAACTCTGGCAAGGGGAAGCTGGCTTATAACCCCATAAGCCCGCCCCCAACAACACAGCTCTAATGAGGTTCTAATTCCCGAATTGCCATCAGCTGAGGATCGATCTATCAGAACACATTCATTTGTTTGTGGGGGACACCTGGATCAAACCATGACAGTAATTAATAATACTCCTAGATAAACACCTAAAACAAATGAAAACCTATACTGGAATCCTAGGCTATAGGTCTGACTTTAGGGGCTCCAACATGTCAGGTATCACCACGTACCCCAAAGAAAGAAAACCAAAGGTAATGGTGAGAGGCAGCCAGGAGTTCAAGCAAAATGACCATCTGGGGAAGTCAGAGAGGAAGCATGCCTTTAATCCCAGCATTTGGGAGGCTAAGGTAGGTGGATTGCTCTGAGTTCGAGGCCAGCATGGGCTCAGAGTGAGATCCAGGTCAGCCGGGCTAGAGTGAGACCTTGCTTACAAAAAAAAAAAAAATCAAAAACCAAGATAGAAAAAGAGAGAGAGAGAGAAGAAGGGAAGAGAGAGACAGAGAGACAGAGAAGATTTGGTAAACAACACCTCACGCTCATGCAGGCAACCCTAATAAAACTCAGTGGGTCACAGAAATACACAAGGGAATAAAGGCATCGAGACCTAGGGAGATGGCTGAATGGTTAAGGGCACTTGCCAGCAAGGCCTGCAGCCGGGCTTCAGTGCCCACATGGAGCCAGATGTACAGGGTGGCACATTCAGCTGGAGTTCGTTGACAGCGGATGGGCCTGGCATGCCCATGCTCTCTGTCTTTCTCTCTCACACACAGATAAGTAAAAATAAAAAGATGTCAAAGGAGAAGAGGGACTAGTTGGGAAAAAGAAAGGGCTGCAGGAGGGTGGGGAGAAAGAAGGAAATAGAAAGAGATTATAGGGCTGGAGAGATGGCCTAGTGGTTAAGGTGTTGGCCTGCAAAGCAGAAGGACCTGAGTTCAGTTCCCCAGTACCCACGTAAGGGCAGATGCACAAGGTGATGCATGTGTACTTATTCTCTCTCTCTCTGTCTACCTTTCTCTCTCTCAAATAAATAAATAAATAAAATCTTTTTTAGAGATTATAATCAAAATATTACATATATGTATAAAATTATGAAGAAAAGGAGAAAGAAGTTTCGGTTTACTTTTGCTTTGACTCCATGTGTGCATGGGTGGACATGTGTGAGCTGCATGGAGAGACCAGGGGACACTTTCGTGTGTCATTCTTTAAATATGCCACCCACCTCTCTTTGGAGCTCACCACTTTGGTTTGAGTCATCGAACCCCAGGGATCCTTCTGGATTGATACAAAAACTTCTTTTTTTTTTTAAAGACTTTTTTTTTTCAAGGTAGGGTCTCACTCTAGCCCAGGCTGACCTGGAATTCACTATCTCAGGATGGCCTTGAACTCAAGGCGATCCTCCTACCTCTGCCTCCCAAGTGCTGGGATTAAAGGCGTGCGCCAACACGCCCGGCCAAAAACTTCTTGAACCTCTGACTTCCTTACTTCTGTGGAAACCTGTAATTCATTTCATTTTCACTCTTTAGTTTTTTAAAAAATATATATATTTTATTTATTCATTTTCAAGCAGAGATACAGACAGAGAGAGAGAGAGACAGAGAGAGAACACCAGGGCCACCACCTTGTGGGCCTGGCCCATGTGGGTCCTGGGGAACCGAACCCAGGGCCTTAGGCACTGGAGGCAAGTGCCCTATCCGCTGAACCATCTCTCCAGCCCATTTTCACTCTTAATTAATGTGAGTTTCTGCATCTCTCCCTCAAATTGACTATTGCATGTGTCTGGTTCTCTCAGAAGCAGAAACAAACATCATTAACACAGTTTCATGGCTATGAGAGTCACACTATTTGTTTTGTTTTGTTTCTTTGAAGCAGGATCTCACTGTAGCCCAGGCTGACCTAGAACTCTATCTGTAGCCCAGGCTGGCCTTGAACTCACAGTGATCTCCTTCCTCAGCTTCCTGAGTGCTGGGATTAAAGGTGTGCACCATCACACCCAGCTGAAGAAAAAATATTTTTATTTATTTATTTATGAGAGAGAGAATGGGTACACCAAGGCCTCTTGCCACTACAAAGGAACTGCAGACACACTTGCCATTTTGTGCATTTGATTTTGCATGGGTACTGGAGAATCTAACCTGGGCTGTCAGGCTTTGCAAGCAGGCACCTTTAACCATTGAGTCATCTCTCCAGCTCTCATTTGTGTGTGTGTGTGTGTGTGTGTGTGTAGCATGCATAGTGTTATGTGATGAGGGCTCCCAGAAAAACAATCATTGCCATCTTTATCAGAAGTATCTGCGATCACAATGAGAGAGTCTCAAGGTTGTGTCCATAGAAAGGGGGGGAAGGGTCACACACCCTCCCCTGAGATCTCAGACGCCCCTACGCTGGCTGGAGCAAGATCAAGGGCCAGACATCTCTGTCTCTGTAGCGATGGGAGGTCTTCATCCATGCTGGGATGAAACTTTTGGATGGTTTACCTGCTTTGGGGTCTCCATGCTCCTGTAAAGAACCCCTCACCCATGCTCTGTAAACTCATTGGCTCACCAGGGTGAACTTCAGTGGAAATGGACTTTAGTTTTTCAAATGGGGGGAGCAAGTGCTCATTCATTGCCTTCTCCCTAGAAAAGAGTTCACACTACAGGTGTGTGTGTGTGTGTGTGTGTGTGTGTGTGTGTGTGTGTGTGTGTGTGTGCGCGCAGACCTATGTGCCCTGTGGACATACCTATAGAGGCCAGAGGAGGACATCCAGCATCAGGTGTCCTCTGTCCCCTTTATGTCTTATTTCTCTGTGATGGTCTCTCACTGAACCTGGAGCTGATTGACCAGAGACCCCAGCGATCCTCCCGTCTCCGCTTATAGGCAAGCACACCATGTCCTGCTCTTTATGTAGGTGCTGAGGACCGAACTTGGGCTCTCCTGCTTGCATAGCAAGTGCTCTGAGCCCCTCCTTATTGTGTAGAAGTTCTCGGGTATCTTGTTGACAGGTGTAGAAAGAAGACACGGGACCATGATGACATTTAAAACCTTCCCCTTGGGCTCAGCGGTTAAAAGAACTTGCTTACAAAGTGCGACAGCTTGGGTTTGATTCCCAAATAAAATAAAAAGCAAAGTGGTGCCCAGCGTGATGGCTCACACCTTTAATCCCAGCACTCGGGAGGCAGAGGTAGGAGGATCGCCATGAGCTCAAGGCCACCCTGAGACAACATAGTGAATTCCAGGTCAGCCTGGGCTAGAGAGAGACCCTACCTCAAAAAAAAAAAAAAATACAAGTAAAGCCCTCCCCTACACGGTGTGTCTCTCTGGCTCTCCCACGCTGCCCAGCCATATTGTCCAGCAGTCCTGGACTGAAGCTGAGAACCAGGAAATGCACTAGGGATTATTCCACCCCCACCAACTGCTCTCCAGATTCCCACAGTCAAGCCTGAAGGAAACCAGAGGCACCTCGATAATTATCCCCAGGAGCTCAGCGTCCCGTCCAGTGGAAGGCTTGAGGACAGCCAGCCGGGGCCTTCTTCAGAGCCCGGCTTGAGAGGAGAGAGACATCCACCTAGTCCCCTGGAGGCTGGGGGTAAGCGAACGCCTTCCCACGTGCATCCCACTTGCCTGACTTTGAAAACCAGCACTGGGATGTCAGAATAGCAGAACTTGGGGTACAGGGCCAGTTAGGGCAAAAGGGGCTGTGAGATGACATGCCCATTCAGAAAGTATGTGAGAACGTGTGGTCTATCTAGGCAGAGGGTGAAAGAGAGATTAGAGGCTCTCTGCTCCTCAGAAACTTACATCCTCCCTGGGGAAGGTGGTTTAGGCAGTCGTTGGTGCATGCCCTGGGTGAAGGCCAAGGGCTCTGGGGACACTTGACAGGTGTGAGCAGTGAACCAAGGTCCCCAAACCTTCAGGGCTCCCCCCCTGCAGTGACGCGATTCTTACCCCTCACTTTGCTCAGAGACCCATGTGCCTTTCAGCACATTGCGAGCAAGGCTCTTAAAATTCACCTTTCATAGTATTTCTCGAGCTTGTTCAAAGGCTTATGGAGAACTAGATTTGATTTTATTGCTTTGAGCCATATTTATATGCTTTTTCTTTCTTCCTTGTCTTTAAAATCAGAGTTAATGATTCTCCGAGGCAGAGGGGTAAGAATGCAATCTCTGACCCGGGTCTGGACCCCATGCCAGCTGCCCTTTCTGTCTCTCTGTGGTCTCTGTGCGATGCTGGCACCCGGGCAGTTATGCCCACCCCTAGCCGGTCACATGGGGTTCCATGAGTGTCTTTCCACGAAGCCTTCCCCAGAGCCTGGCTGAGAGTAGGGCTCAGACACGTGGCTCTTCGCTGTCCCCATAACGATTTCAGAGAAGCAGCCAGGATTAACAAGTGGTGCCCACATGGGGGATGCCCACCGAGAGCCATTTGTGACTGAGGCAGGGAGATGAAGCGATGTTGTGCAAAGGAGGTTGTGTGTGAAGGATGCATGTTCTCCTGAAGTTCCGAGTACAGAAATTGGCTTCAGAGGGGGGAAAAAAAGGACGAGGAAGGTGAACTCGTTTGAACAGGAGTGTCTTCCTTCCAGCCAGGCCAGCCCCTAAGCCTTCCTCAAGCAGACATCTGGCTCCTCCTTTCCCGGGCAGAAAGGACAGGTTCCTGCTCACCTGGACTGTGACCTGTTGTTGAGATGATGGGTGTGAGTTTCCTGGCTTACACACTTGAGCAGGGAGGCTATCTGCCATCTTCATCAAGCCCCAGGATACGCAGAAACTGCCTTTAGGGCCCAACCTCCCACCATGAAGTCCTGTTCAGGAAGACTGAGTCAAGGTGTTCTGGTCTTGGCTGTGTTGATTGTGCTGTTCGTTCTGCCCGCCTTCATAAAGGAACCGAGCACCAAACCTGCCAGGTAAGACACCGGCCCTTCCCAGTTTCTCCTCATCACAGGAACCTGAAAGACCCCCTGACCTGGGTCCATGGGGAGGCTTTGGGGTCAGGAGTCCTGGGAAAAACCTGTGGGAGAATGTGGGGGAGAAGCTGGGGGTGATGGTGGTGACCAAGGTGTCCCGGATACCAGGGGACTTGTGTGGAGAAAGTGGTGGGTAGGCAGTAGTTAAGACTTCGTGGGCAAAGTCTGCAGGGGGCTGTCACCTCTCGAGACAATGTCCCCTGTGGAACTGAGGAATCAGGGCCGTGTCAGAGTCTGTTCCTAAATGTTCTCCATGTCCTGGAACTAAAGTTTATCCGTGTATTGGACTTGTCTCAAAGGCACCCCAAAAAGTGTGTCAGTAAAATGGAGGACCTCCCATTTGTGTGTGTGTGGGGGGGTAGTTGCCAGTGCTGTATCCCAAGTGAATCCTTCAAAAGATCTTCTGGAGAACTGGGCACGATGGTTCACCTGAAATCCCAGCACTCGGGGAAGCTGAGGCAGGAGGATTGCCATGAGTTCAAGGCTAGCCTAGGTTACAGAAGTGAGACCCTCTCTTAAAGAAACAAACCACAGGGCTGAAGAGATGGCTTAGCGGTTACGGCGCTTGCCTGCAACACAGAAGGACCAGAGTTTGATTCCCTAGTGCCCATATAAAGCCAGATGCACAAGAGGGCGCATGTGTCTGGAGTTCATTTGCAGTGGCTGGAGGCTTTGGCATGCCCATTCTCTGTCTCTGTCTCTATCTGTCTCTGTCTCTGTCTCTCTCTCTCTCTCTCTCTCTCTCTCTCTCTCTCTCTCTTATTTTCAAGCACAGAGAGAGAGAGGAAGAGAGAGAGCACAAGGTGGTGGCCCTGGGGAATTGAACCCAGTCCAGGGCCTTAGGCACTGAAAGCAAGTGCCTTAACCTCTGAGCCATCTCTCCAGCCCCTCTCTCTCTCTCTCTCTCTCTCTCTCTCTCTCATAAATAAATAACATACTTAAAAAAAACCCACAATAACAACAAAAAAGACTTTCTAGAGCATTTTTTCCTTAGCAAATGAGCCGATCTCCAGCAGGAGGGTCCTCTTTGCAAACTCAGCTAAACTTTATTTGTTTGTCTATTCTTGTTTTGTTTTTCGAGGTAGGGTCTCGCTCTAGTCCAGGCTGACCTGGAATTCACTATGTGATCTCAGGGTGGCCTTGAACTCACAGCGATCCTCCTACCTCTGCCTCCCAAATCTGGGGGATGAAAGGGTGCGCCTCACACCAGCTCTTGTTTGTCTATTCTTTTTTTTTTTTTTTTTTTTTTTGATTTTTCGAGGTAGGGTCTCGCTCTAGCCCAGGCTGACCTGGAATTCACTATGTAGTCTCAGGGTGGCCTTGAACTCACGGTGATCCTCCTACCTCTGCCTCCCGAGTGCTGGGATTAAAGGCGTGCGCCACCACGCCTGGCCTCATTATCATTCTTATGAGGACACTGAGATCAGAGAGCTCAGGTGAGTCATCCAGACCCACTCTGCTAACATGTGACACACAGAGATTCAACCCAGGCGTTTGATTCTATGGGTCATGTTCACTGCCCTTATTCATTTACCCACAGGACAACTTTTTGTTTTTAGTATTTCATTTTATTTTTGTTCGTGTGTCTGTGTGCAATGTGATATGTGTGGTATATGCACATGTGTGTGTCCTGTGCTCTCCTGCAGCGGGTTGGGGTTTTGGGGGGGGGGGCTTGTCTGCGGTGGCTAGAGTTCCAACTCTCTTCTGTGTCCTTGCGTCTGTTCTTTTTGTTTTTAAAATATTTTTATTTGCAAGCAGAGAGAGAGAGAGAGAGAGAGAGAGAGAGAGAGAGAGAGAGAGAGAGAGAGAGAATGGGTGCACCAGGACCTCCAGCCACTGCAAATAAATAAACTCCAAATGCATTTCGCCACTTTGTGCATCTGGCTTTATGTGGGTACTGGGGACTTGAACCCTGGTCACTGGGCTTTGTGGGCAAGTGCCTTAACCACTGAGCCAGAGTCATACTGATACCAGAGCTTGCTGCTCTGGTCCATTCCCTGGGGTTACAGGCATGAATGGCCGTGCCCAGCTGTTTACGTGGGATCCGGGGATTTGAACTGTGGACTCTTGAGAGGTTTTTTTTTTTTAATATTTTATTTATTTATTTTCAAGCAGAGAGAGAGAGAGAAAGAGAGAGAGAGAGAGAGAGAGAGAGAGAGAGAGAGACAGGGCCACCATCTTGTGGGTCTGGCTTATGTGGGACCTGGGGAATTGAACCCAGGGCCTTAGGCACTGGAGCCAAGTGCCTTAACCGCTGAGCCATCTCTCCAGCCCTCTTGAGAGGTTTAAGCCCTGATAGGGAGAGAGACACACAAAGGTAATGACAACGAAGCATGCGTGTGACGTTGCTATTAGTAGTAACCGACAGAAGTACAGCCAAATGGGACCATCGCTATGGGAGCGACTGGAGAGATGATTCCAGATAGGGGTTCATCATGGAAACCAAGATTTGCAGGATGCCTGCAGCTACTTGACCCTTCAACACACCGAGTCATCGCACACTCAGGAAACAGCATAAGCAATGGCCCAGAAATGGGAAAGGTCAGTATTTGATCAGAGGGTAATGCATGACTGACTTCCACGCTCCCGGAGTGACAGGCTCCGGTCTCTGAAAGTGACGATTACTGACTGCACGCCAAGCCTCTGGGCTGGATAAATGATCACCACCACCCACCACTCCCCGATGAACACACAGGACAGCCTGGTGCCAGGGCAGCCAGGACGGCTGGCTCCGGGTCCCCCCAGCCCTGCCTCCAACGCCCCTTCCAGCCCGTCTCGCACACTCATTACCTAACTTGATGCTATAGACCCAGGGCTTGGCTTTTTTCACCACTGCCAATTTGGGGTGGGCTGGCGCTGTCTAATTTCACATTCTCTCGATAGTTTATACAGGTTCTAGGCACAGAGTAGCAGCTTTCCAAATGCTTGTTGATGAAAAAATGAATTTGGATTGGGGATGTGCTAAAAGCGGTTAAAGGCACTTGCTTGCAGAGCCTGCTGGCCTGGGTTGGCCAGGGTTCAATTCCCCAATATCCGTGTAAAGCCAGATGCACAAAGTGATCCATGTTCATGGAGTTCATTTCACTAGCAAGAGGCCCTAGTGCACCCGTTCTCTCTCTCTCTCTCTCTTTCTCTCTCCCTCTCTCATCACAAACAAAAACATTTTTTAAAAGAAAAGAAAAAAAGAAATTTATAGTCTCAAATAACAGACCACATATTTAAACTTGATTCTTTAGCTGTCAGAAATTTGAGAGCCAGTGGCACATGCCTGTAATCCTAGCACTTGGGAGGCTGAAGCAGGACAATCATAATTAATTCAAAGTCAGCCGGAACTATATAGGGAGTCCCCGGGCCAGCCTGGGCTACATAAGAGACTGTCTCAAAACCCAAAAAGCAGGGCTGGGGAAATGGCTCAGTGGTTAGATGCTTTTGCTTGCAAAACCTGTGGGCCTGGGTTCAATTCCTCAGTACCCACGTAAAGCCAGATGCACAAAGTTGTGCATGTGTTTGGAATTTTTTTCTCTCCAATACATAAATGGTAATAAACAAACAAATATGTATCTATTTAAAAGAAGTAACAAAACAGGGGTCCGGGAAGCTGGCTCAGTGGATAGGGTGCTGCTCTTCAAGTCTGAGTACCCGTGTTTGGATCCCCACATCCACGTAAAAACTGGAAGCTGTGGTGAGCTTCAGGCAAGATGGGAAGTGGAGACAGAACTTTCTGGAAGCTCACAGACCATAGCTTGGCAAATAGAATAACAACAGCAAGAGACCCTATCTCAAGTGAGGAGAAAGTCAAGAATAGCCTCACTGTTGTCCTCTGACCTACACACACACACACACACACACACACACACACACACACACACACAAAATCTTTTAAAATGTATTTTATTCTTTGGGGGGGTGTGTTTTGAGGCAGGGTCTCACTCTAGTTCAGGCTGACCTGGAACTCACTCTATAGTTTCAGGCTGGCCTCTAACTCATGGCGACCCTCCTACCTCTGCTGGGATTCAAGGTGATCACCACCACACTTGCCCCCCACAAAGTTCTGGAGCAAGAAATAACTTGACCAAACCAAGGTGGTGGTAAGGAGCCCCCGGATTACAAAGAGAGGACGGGGAAGGAAGGGGGAGGACAGACTGCCGCTTTCTGTGCTTCCAGCCCTGGGCTTCGGGTCACCTCTCAGATCCCGAGACAAAGCCAAGTGTGTCACCTGGCACAGGTGTCCATCCTAGTGAGCAGGGCGGTCTGTGACCAGCTCTGTCTGACCTGCCCGGCGTTCATAGTCCGGTGGAATGTCTTGGAAGATCTGCTCTAAGGTCGGATCTGTTTTTCTCATAAGCGTCCGGGTGCACGTGGAGAACAGAGGGGAAAGTCAAGTATTTTCCTCAATCGCGCTCCACG
>PVHP010054493.1:0-10427 GCA_004024765.1 Zapus hudsonius | reverse complement strand
GCTCTCTCTCTCTCTCTCTCTCTCTCTCTCTCTCTCTCTCTCTCTCTCTCTCTCTCTCCTCTCTCTGCTTGAAAATGAATAAATAAAATATTAAAAAAAGAATATAAGAACTACAGGAAGGGGAAGAACACTGTGGGTTGCTATGTGCCTTGCATGCTATTGCTGTCATTGGACTTATGAACTTACAGTAGCTGTGGTTAACTCCATAAACAAGAAGGAGCCTGTCAACATTTTCATATGGAATGGGGGCCTGGGGGGGCTTGAGCTGCCACCCTTTCCTGAGGAGCCTTTCACAATTAGTGGTTGTGAGGGATCAGAGTGCTGTAGGAACTGGTAAGTCCATGCCTCAGTAGATGAACCCTCATTCATAAGCACGGAAGTCAACAGTTCACAAACACAAACTAAAGTAGAAAGAGAATTCCTTCATTGGGAAGAGGATTCAAAGAGTGGGAGGGGCAACAGAGGGTTGATGCAGGAAATAGCCAAAATACATTATAAACATATCACAAATTGTCATAAAGAAAAAAAAAGAGACATGATTCACTATGTATCTAACATGGAATTTAGTGACTCCAGTTTAAGTATTTGTGAATGCAAAGTTATGTGCTCAAATATTCACAGAAGCCTTATTTGTTATCTAAAGAACATAAATTCCTTCAATTTGTGAATGGGGAAACAACTGGCAATACATCCAATGGAATACCATTCAGCACTAAAAACTAATAGACAGCTGATGTATAAAACAATAGGTAAAAATCTCAGAATGAGCATGCTAAAGGAAAAAAAACTCATACAAAAAAATAACACATTGCTTGGTTTTATATGCATTTCACTTTGGAAAACGGAAAATTGAACAGAAAGAAAACCATCTGTAAATAGCCAGGATGCAGGTTTCAGTATACTGATTGTGAGGGTGTAATTTGGGATCTCGTTGAAGATGAGGGATATATGCTATAAGTTAATTTTGGTGGTACATTATGTCTATAAGTGTTTAAAATGTATTAAATTTTAAACATAAAATTACTGAATATCATTGTGCATACATTGTACTTCTGTGGATAAAGCTTAATAAAATCAAGAAGTATGAAAAAGAAAATATTATTAATCAACCTAATACAGTTATCAAGACTGTACATAGATTTATCTGTGAGGTTCTGCTGAGTCAACAGGCTGTAATATACCACATAGGTATATTTCATGAAAATCAAAAAGTTATTTTCTAAAATCTATTTTGAATCTATTGCTTTACTTATAAAGCTGTCATCAAAGTCTTCTCAAAATAATACTTTTTTACAATTATCATTTATGAATGCTCTTCATAGTTGACAAGAACCAAGGTAGAATCCCATTCCATGGCATAAAGTTGCACAATTTTCTCATTAATTAAATAATCAGGAAAGTTTGGAGTCATGTTAAGTTGTTGAAATTTCTAGAAATATGCCTTGTTTCATGCTATGTCGAAGGGTCATTATTTAATATGATTACGTGGAGTGTCACACCACCCCTAATATAGTGGTTGTGACGTTTTCAACCATCAGCTCTCCAGTTAGCAGCTACTGCTGAGTTCTCCAATGTACCCTGCGAATGCCAGAGACTTAAGAAGAAAATCCTCAACACCCATTTTCTTATTCACACCTGCACTTTAGTAAAAAAAAAAAAAAAGGATAATTCCAAAAGCAATCACATCTAAATTCTACCTTCCCCAGTTTAGACAACTTAACCAGAATTCCAATCAAACACATATAAATTATTGTCACAACCTTTAAGGCAAAGTTGTTACACTTGGAACATTGCTTTCACCTATGACCCAGACCTCATTAGTAACACTGCATAGACATTGTCTAACAGCCATTCATTCTGCCTTGCTCGAACCAGTAAACATAGTTAGATATTGGCAAGAAAAAGGAAGACCCAAATCTGACCCTTTCCTTGGATTTTCAAATTTCATTGGTTGGTTTTCATTTTAATTTCTATTTTCCATTGTGGCTTGTAAATAAGCCTTACGAAACAAACACTTCCTTCTCTTGGGAAGAATTTTTGCCTGCATTCTTTCTGTATTCCTCTTGCTGCTCTTGACTTTTATTCCCAGTCAGCACTCCTGAAAACTCACAGGTTGATATATAGAACTGAGCTCTTGAATAATTGATTCCTGCATTTGGCAAATATGCATTGGCATTTTGTTCTGTATGCTGCATAGTTGAAGACAAATAAGAGCAAGTTACTATCCCCAAGAACTTCGTATTCTAGGAGAGAGAGAAACAAACAATTTTGAGGCCATGTTGCAGTGTTCTGATAGACACTGCCAATAACAGATGCTAATATATAAAAACTATTTGGAAAACAAGAGATAATCTGATCGAAAATTCAAAAATTGTCTAAGGGAGCTGAAGGCTTCACAGAGTCAGTACCAGCAGAGGTCTTGAAGCAGAAGGTAGTAGGTTGGGATGCCTCTCCAAATCAAAAGAAGCAACAACATGCAAATAAATTAGAAGGCAATAATTATATTCAAATCACATGTGAGTTAATTTTCCTTTTGCTTTGAGAAAATACCTGATGTAAACAACTTAGAGAAAAGATTTATTTTGGCTCACGATTTCAGAGGTTTAAGCCCCATGCCAGCTGGCTCCATTGCTTACGGCCCAAGTTCAGGCAAGTGCTCATGGTGGGAGAGCATGTCCCAGGTGGCATGTTACCAGAATGCTATTGTAAACACGCACACACACACACACGCACACACACACGCACACACACACACACACACACACACAAGAGCATGCATGCACGCACACACACACACACATTCCAGGTGGCATGTTATCAGAATGCTGTTACACACACACACACACGTACACACTCATAGACATGTGCACACCTAAAAATACATACACACATAGATACATGCACATATACCACACATACACACATGCACACAATCATATGCACACCTACAAACCCATACACACATGCACACATACACACAGATGCTTACAAACACACACACAAACACATATATACACACACCTACAAACACATACACACATATATAGACAAACACACATACACATAAATACACAAATGCACACAAATCTATACATACACACTAATACACACACTCATATGCACGCCTACAAACACATACACATACATACACACATGCATAAATACACAAATACTGTTGGTATTGCTTAAGGAGGGCATGGAGGACAAAGGGTTAAGAGGGTGTTGAATGAGGTCAGAAACCCCGGTGGCTAACCCCGGTAGGCATTTCCCTATCTCCACCCTCAACTCTGAGACTCCCAACCCCCCAAAAAGCATGCCACATAGACCCAGGTTTGCACCCCAGCTGTGCCTAAAAGGTGGCAGTTCCTCTGCCCCCACCATCTGATCCGTGCCCAAGCTCACGTCCACATGCAAAGCAGGGATTCACAGGTTGCTGATTTCTGCCAATCTCCGTTGTCCATTTCTTTCCCTCCCTTCTCAATTTCTATTTATCCCACGATGTTGCTACAATAAGAAATTGATAGACTGGTGATTGGGATTTCTTATCATGGGACTTCTTGCCATGGATGATTTTTCCCCCGTCTTTGCCCATTACTGCGCTGTAACACATGGGGAACCATGATTTCCCCTAAGAAGCCATGCTTCCAGAGCTAAACACACACAGAACTATAACACTTCCTCGGGCTCTCAGGCCCGGACATGCCTCCATGGGTGCCCAGTTTTGGGTCCCCCACCACAGCGAAAGCTGCTGCGGTCACCTCTGTGCTGCCCATATGGAGTGGGCTTGCACCAGCCTCAGCAGCCCCAGCAGCCAAGTGGTTCGTTCCCCAGTACTAGCAGGCTGGACATGCTTCCACCCGCTGCCCAGGATCAGCACCCCGAACCCCTCTTCCCAGCCCCCCCCAGCCGGGGAACAGAAGTGGCCCTGGGAAAACTCCAGCCAGACCCAGACCTGTTCCTTTTCTTTTTTTATTAAAACAACAAAATACAAACACAAAAACACACATACACACATGCACAAACACACACACAAACACGTACACACATGCACACATGTACACATACACGCACATATGCACACATGTACACATACATACACAAACACATACACACTGTGAGGAAAGGGATGAGGACAATACTGAAAGGTCACCCTCCTGGTGACCCATTTTCTCCAGCTAGACAAAGACTTAATAATTTCTACTATTTTCCAATAGCTCACTAAATTTTTAATCCGTCAATGAATCCATTGATGAAGCGACCCCCTTTTATGGTTTAAGCACCTTGCTGAAGGTTGTGTCTCTGGACAATGTTTCACTGGGAACCATGCCTTCTGCATGTAACCTTTGAGAGTTGAGGGTGTGATAGTTTGAAAGTCAAGTGTCCTTCATGTGTTTGTGGCTAAGCCTCACACTTGGTCCCCACCTCAGAGATATGGGGAGGTAGAGCTTTGCTGCAGGAGGGGTGTTGCCTGAGGCAGCTCACATTTCCCTTGCCTGTGCTTACGTCACTCTTGTCCTACTTGCCAGCTGATGTGACAAGATGATGTCCAGCCTTGCTCTGGCCTGCCATGGTGAAAATTCCTCTCAATATTATAAGCTGAAATATATGCTTTCCTCCCAACAGCCACTTCTAAACAGGTGTTTTGTCTCAGCAACAAGAAGGTAAAATCAAAGAGGAACATTTCAGACCCATAGCATGAAAGATACTAAAATCTTGTATATGTTGAGCTCAGCATACATTTACTCATCTACGTATTTACCTAGTATTCAGTGAGCAGCTTCTATGTATGAAACACCCTTGTGGTAGACACTGTTTCAGTCAAGCACATTTTCTCTTGAAGTTTAAAGGTAAACCAATACTCCCCCCAAAATACATACAATATCAGAGAGTGAAAACTAGTATGGAGAAAATTCCATAGGAAATGCACACAGCCCTAAGCACTGGCCATATGGGTAAGATGGTCAATGAGGACTAAGTTGATGAAATGATATGATCAGAAGTGGAAAGATGAAGAAGCTGGCCATTTGGGCATCTAAAGAAAACAGGCAGAAAAAAATATCCAAAAGTCTTGTACGGAATCAATCATACATAGGGGTTGGGAAAAATGGCCCAAGATGCTTATATATCAAGGGCAGTGCAAGAGACCAAATAAAGAGAGTCTTTAAAGCAATGCGAGAACTTCCTGTGTTAGTGTGAGAGGCACAGAGGTTTACACAAGTGTTTAGACATATGCGTCCTGCTGCAGAACTCATCTGGAGGAACAGGTGCAACAGGTGATGGGAAAAGAGATGTCTTGCCAGGCAAGAAAGAAGGGTGGGCCAAGGGGTGGTGATAGGCGCAGCACAGTGGAAAAACACTGGACTCTGGAAAATGCTTAGTTAAGCTGTAGAGATTCATTGATGGATTATAAGAAAGGATTTAAGGAGGATTCAAATAATTGGGGACAAAGGAACGAGATGAAATGGCCATCGAGACAGCTGGCGAGGATGTTGAGAAACATTTTTGGAGCAGCGTGTAATTGATCAGGAGTTTGGATTTGAACACATGAGCTAGCCTGTGTCTTTTGGGAATCGTGGTCTTCATATGACGATTGAGTGTCAGAGGTATTTAGAGTTCAGAGATATTTCTGGTGTTGCAAAATTTTCGTGACATTTTAAGGCCTGGGCATAATGAGAACATTGAGATATGAGAGAATGTCAGTGAGTTAATAGAGAAAAATGCAGGGTAGAGATACAAAGAGCAGTTTAACCTGAGACTTCATGGTGGACTTCATCTCACTGAAGGCAGGAAAGATATAGAAGCTTTGAAGAAAGAGACTTTGTGATATTACTTTGTCTTAGTATATGATACTACTTTATCTGCAATGGAACATGGCTGGCAGTGAGCCCCAGAGAAAAGACCTGAGTGAGAAGGTAAAATTAAAGTGCTGGCCAAGGGCAGAAGGAGCTTTGGTAGAAGCAGAAGAGGAACCACTGGGCCCAGTCTGTTCTGAAAATTAGTCACAGGCTTTGGTAACTGAAGTGGAGAGGATTTTATAGTGAGGAGCTTGCAAATTCCCCAGGATCCCTTAGACCTACCTTCAGGACAGTCACTGAGGGCCGGGGAAGATTTGGAAGCTAAAGTCTTGAGGCTTTGTCTCTCTAAAGTCCTAAGGAAAAAAATGTTATCTCAAGCCTGGCGTGGTGGCGCACGCCTTTAATCCCAGCACTCGGGACGCAAAGGTAGGAGGATCACCATGAGTTCAAGGCCACCCTGAGATTACATAGTGAATTCCAGGTCAGCCTGGACTAGAGCGAGACCCTACCTCGAAAAACCGAAAAAAAAATATCCCTTTCTTTAAAGGGCTGGAGAGATGGCTCAGCGGTTAAGGCACTTGCCTTCAGTGTCTAAGGCCCTGGGTTCAATTCCCCAGGACCCACATAAGCCAGACCCACAAGGTGGTGGCCTTGGTGCTCTCTCTCTCTCTCTCTCTCTCTCTCTCTCTCTCTCTCTCTCTCTCCTTGAAAATGAATAAATAAAATATTTTTTAAAATGTTATCTCAGTGTATTTACTATGGTGGGTATTTTATTCTAGCATAGTTTTCTTTAGACAAGGTTTGCAGTGGGACATGACCATACAGCTATGTGTGAGGAAGAATTTCCCCCAATATTCTAATGCAAGAGAGCCAAAAGTTACCCCCTGCCTTATTACTGACCAGAAGGAAAACAAAGCAGGGCAACCAAAGGTGATTATATAAACTGTGATGAAGAAATACATTTCACTATGACTCGCTCTTTAAAAAAAATTCAGTTGTACTGGAATGTGTTGAAGTTCATTTAAAGAGTTTGGGAACATGATATCCATAATTAATGATGTCAAGTCACGGGGACTGAGGAGGTAGCAGAGTGGTTAAAGGTGATCGCTTGCAGTGCCTGCTTGCTGGCCTGGGTTTGATTCCCTGGTATCCATGTAAAGCCAGATGCACAAAGCCAGATGCACAAAGCGGTGTCTGCATCTGGACTTCATTTTCAGAGAAAAAAGGCTCTGTCAAATCAAGCTCTTTCTCTATCTCTCTCTGTCTCTCTCTCCTTGCAAATGAATGAATGAATGAATGAATGAATAAATAAATAAATAAATAAATAAATAAATAAATAAATAAATAAATAAATAAAATGCTCCAGGTTATGATGTTCTGAACAGGGGACAAGCTGGCTCTACCAACCACAGACAAAATTTCAGGCAGAAGAGAAAAATAATTCATTATTTTGCTAAGGACCAAATACCCGACTTGAAACACTCTCAAGAAAGAAGAGTTTATTTTGGCCTACAGTCCATCAAGGAGGGTAAGGAATGGCTGCAGGAGCTTGAGGCATCTGGTCACATCCGCTCCACAATAAGGAAGCAGAGTGCTTGGAATACTGTGCACCTGTTAACTCGCTTTCTCATTTTTATACATCCCATGAGCCCAGACTATGGAAAGGCGCCCATATAATAGGGATGAATACCCCTACCTCACATAAGCCAATTTAGAAACTCTCTCACAGACATGGCCAGAGATTGGTTTCCATGGTAATTCTAAATCCAATCAGGTTGAGGAGATTAACCATCACAGCTACTATATTTGGAGTCTTTTCTAATACACAAAAAGTCATGATATAATAACTTTAGAGATATACTTGAAAGAACTTAGCTCCTAGCAGTATTCTTCAGCACACTCAAGAGGAGACAGGCAAAAAGGAGGAAGCCACGCAGTGTCCATGGACATGAGTGGAGGAGCAAAATGTACAGCGTTTGTGTGTGTGTATTTACTTTCCTATTATATATGATTGTTATTCAAGGTTTTAAAAATGGTGTCATTGTGCCTAGTGAAAGATGTCATTCCCCAAAGGACATACTACATAATTCCAGTCATATGAGCTACTAACAGAAATCAGACTCAGAAACCTGAGGAGTAACAGTGTATTCGAGGGCTGAGGTTGAAGAGAAAGAAAAATTGTAGTTTACTTGGTAGAGTAAAACAGTGCAGTTTTGCAAGATGGGAAAATCATGGAGATGGACAATGGTGATATACAACAATGTGTGTAATTTTTTTCCTTTATTGTCCATAATGAGTTACATTGTTTAGTGGGCCAACCATGAGTTGTTCTCCCCAATTCCCCGTTGCCCCCCTTCCCCATCCCCAGTCAGCTGGATATCCTCCTCCGTGGGCTGTCTGGATTAGTGTTTGTGGTAGGGGACCATGGATGGCCCAGTCTTCAGCCGGGTTCTCATGACCCAAGTGTGTCATTACTGAGGGTTGCCAAGTCTCTGATATTGTCCCCCACCATGGCTCTCACAATCTTTTCACCCCTCTTCCACTCAGTTCCCGGAGTCCTGGTGGGTGAATCAAAAATTTAAATGTGATTAGAACATTACATTTTATATCAGTGCTCTCTGCTTTCTCCAAATATCCTTGACCATTTCCCCCTGGCAGCTCATGAGAATGTTGAGCGCACTACTTTATGGGAGAGAGCTGTGAGTCGAGAAGTGATCAGCTGTGCAATCGTGGGGCCAAAACCTAGGGTGGTAATCAACAGCTTTCAATTTAGCCAAGAAATCCACTCAGTGACAAGGTACCCTTAACTGGAACTGGGATCCAGGACAAAACCCTTTGGAGACCAAAAACCTGGGCTCCAAGGGGAAATTCCCACTATCAGAGAACTACAGAGAGGCTGCACCCAATAGAATCTTGTGAACATAGCAATGAGTGTCTCATTGAATCTATGCTGATCTCACTCTCCGATGGAGACTCTGTTTGTATTTTCAGAAGGCAGTGAGAGAGCCATGGTCAATCAATCTTTTTTTAAAAAGTATTTTATTTATTCATCTTCAAGCAGAGAGAGAGAGAGAGAGAGAGAGAGGGAGGGAGAGAAAGAGAGAGAGAACACCAGGGTCACCACCTTGTGGGTCTGGCTTATGTGGGTCCTGGGGAATTGAACCCTGGGGCCTTAGACACTGGAGGCAAGTGCCTTAACCGCTGAGCCATCTCTCCCCATGGTCAATCAATCTAACTAACCAACAAGACACAAAGAGGGGGAAACCTGTTTGCTTGCTGTGCTACTTATAACCTCCTACCCAGGGACTGATCCAGTATGCCCACGAGGAGGGCCTCCAATGGGTTGGGGACTGGGAGGAAGGAATTGGGGGTACCATCATAAAATTTGCTTATATAACGTATGCAATTATGGATAATAAAGAAAAAAATGCTCATGAATTTTTTAAATTACATTTTATACAATTAAAGTATAAATTACGTGTCAATGCACCATATCTATAGTAATGTGCCAAATATTTACCCATGTATCTCTAAAATTATGAATATGTTCATAAATATATTTGATGCTTATATACATACTTTCAACATTGTATAAACTAACAACAGTTGTGATGTGAAGATTTTTTTTTCAAAAGCTTATTTATTTTGTATCTTTAAACATACACACACATGTAGCTCATATGAGGACCTCTGACAACTGCAAAAAAAATCAGATTTTTTGTGCAACTTACATGGGTAGCTTGAAAATTGAACCTAGACAAGCAGGGTTTGCAAGAAAATGCCTTTATTTACTGAGCCATCTCCCAGACCTAACATATAGAATTTATAATTAGAGATCAAATATTTTATGTAAATACTTGTAGACCAGGAGTTACCTTTATATTTATAGCTTATCATATTTTACATTAATTTTTATATTTTAATGGTGGTGTGACATACAAATTCATCTCAGCACTCAGAAGACTGAGGTAGAAGGATTTCCCTGAGTTTAAGGCAGGCTTGGATACAGAAAGATTTCCAGACCATCCAGGTTACAGTGAAACTTTGTCTTCAAAAAGGAATCATAAATATAGTTGTAATCATACATGTGGAAAACATATGCATGAAATTATTACTTCCAAAATGCATAACTGATATGCAAATAGTTTATTTTATCACAAATTTGAAATCATGTTACCATGTGATCTAGCATATTTAAAAATTTTTGGTGTGTTTTACATAACATATTTTAGTTATACACACATGTTTTATATAAAAGTCATGTCATAAATATCTACACAATTTATACACATTTATATTGTTTCTGAATTTTGTAAAAATATATGGAGCTGTAAAGAAAGATGGTAGTAGTTCATGTGGACAATTCTCTCATGCGTAAACAATATATTGGAATCATTTGATAAATCGTGTGCATGTATGACTATTCTTTATACATTTTTTTTAATATATATTTATTGTCCATAATGTGTTACATTATTTAGTGGGCAAACCATGCGTTGTTATCCCGAATTCCCCAATTCCCCCCCTCCCCATCCCTGATCAGTTGTATATCCTCCTTCGTGGGCTGTCTGTATTAGTCCTTGTGGCAAGGGATCCTGTATATCTTAGTACTCATCCCGGTCTTCCTGGCCC
>PVHP010054492.1:0-10436 GCA_004024765.1 Zapus hudsonius | reverse complement strand
AGGCAGAAGGAGTGTAAAAGGGGTAAATATATGAACAGTAAGATGGGATAATGAAAATGAAGAGAGCCCACCTCAGGGAATCCAATACCTAAGCCTCTGGTTTATCCCTTTGCAGGAAGAGACTTATCACAGCCCACCCCATGATTTGGTCTCCAAATTATTTTGCTATTACATGGCTCTGGCAGGACTGAAAATATATCGCACTTGCCTAGCATGTACAAAACCCTGGGATCAATCCTAAGCAAAATAAACATTAAAAGAACTCTGGAATGTTATCTTTCAGACACAAAGTGGACCATTCATGACCTCAGGATGGCTGATGCTACATTCATGAGACTTGCATAATATGAGGGCAAAAAAAACAAAACCCTGACATCAAAAGAGAAGAGGGAATAGTTGGAAATAAGGGATTCAATGGAGGGAGAATACAGAAGGAGACAAAGGATGATGGTGGGAGGGAGACTATGATCAGGGTTTGCTTATTGTGTATGTGTATGTAGGTTGCCACTAGAAGTTATAAAACAAACTTTAAAAACAAGCAAACAAACAAACACGGGGACTCTGGCTTGCCACACAGGGCCTACAGGACCTTTTGTTTTCTAACTCCTAACTACCATTAGGTGATGCCGTCAACACTGTACTGATGGTGGATGTTTATGTCACTCACTCTTCTCATCACTGGGATCAGAGGTCTGACAGAAGCAACTTGAAAGAAAAAAGATAGATCCTGGGTCATCAGTTCATCATAGCAGGGAGGCCTGGTGGCTTGGTGGATCCATCCCTGCAGAGGAACCCATACGTCCTCAGTCTAGGGGTGAAGCTGTAATTTAATCCTCAGTGAGCTACCTTTGCCAGCAGTGCCTCCTTCACCTAAGGACCTAGTGTTCAAACAAGGGAGCCTGTGGGGGACATTTCCCAAACCATAACAGTGACTGACAGTGCAGGGGACACTATCACAATCATCAGACCTGTCCAGTTCTTGTTCCCAGGCAGGTTTACAAGATTGATTTGGGTAAAATGGCTCCAGGTAGATCATGAGGAAGTCCACAGAACTTTTGCTTTTCACTGAATTTGTTTGCCCTGGTGAGAGTATATTAAACAGCTCAAGACACTCCTGGACAGTGAAGGAAATAACCTATTTAATGCAAGAATTCTCTTTGTTAATTCCCTCACCTTAGACACCTGAGAGTAACCAAATGAGTGGTTTCATTTTCAGTCATTTAACTTATTTTCCAAAATTCCTAAGCAAGATTTCAAGCTATAGCTGGGTGTGGTGGTGCATGCCTTTAAACCCAGCACGCGGGAGGCAGAGGTAGGAGGATCACCATGAGTTCAAGGCCACCCCGAGACTACAGAGTGAATTCCAGGTCAGCCTAGGCTAGAGACCAACCCTACCTTGAAAAAAAAAAAAAGATTTCAAGCTATTCCCAGAAAGTGTGACATGATCAGAGGTCTGACAATCTCTGGGTAAGGTAAATATGAGTAAAGCTTAAAAGAAGGAAGACATAAAATCTGGCAGGATTTGGGTGGGGAGGGGGAGTTGTTTTTTTTTTTCCTCTTATTCCTTTTGGTATAGATGTTTTGCTGGGGATTGAACATAGGGCTTCCCAGATTCCAGGCAAGTGCTCTAGCACTAAGCTACATCCTCAGCCCTATAGAACTTAGTAAGTTATCGTTAACTGTATCTTTATGGTCACTCTCCAACAACTCCTATAGCATATTAAAGCTAACCAAATCAGGGAAGGAGGAATCCTCTTTAAGACCCTCTTAGCAATGTGCAGATTCCTTGTTAGCTAAAGCAGATCAAGAGGTCTTTTTCCTGACTCAGTTTAGGACATAAACCCACTTATTGTACAAAACAATCCCATTTCATCAGTACTGGCAAAGAAAGATTCCCAGATGATTCTCAGCCTCCTGGGCACACAGATAAAACTATGTTTGTTTCCCTTTGATACAACTTCAGTTCTCAAAAAATGTTACATGAAATATATTTGCTATAACCTTTCCTGAGTCATAAAACTCTTTTGTAAGTCCACCTCTCTCACCTCCACTCCTATTCTTTCCCTTCCTCTGGCTTAGTGAAGAAAATCATAAAGACCTTAGAAGCCTTATGTCAAACATTGCAGAGCCCCAGTTTGGAAGGAACCTGGATCCCTAAATAACCACTAGGAGGCACCACCTACCAGAACATCCACCCGGGACAGCCAAACCAAGAAACAACTGGCTATCTTGTTAAGTCACTCAAGTTTGAGTGTTCATGACAGTAGCAAGTATCACTCTCAAGTTATATCAATGACCCACAGGGCTATCATTAAGCGTAAGGGTAAGCTATTGTCACAGCCTTTTGACTGACACCGAGCAGGAAGACAGTATTCCCATCATTTGATTCCATCTCCTCTCTACCCACTTTCACTACTACTCCCAATTAAATCATGTACAAGACTGACTGGGAAGGCATGTAAACACACTAAATGGTGAAAACACATTTATTTGTAGCAGTAAATAATCAGGGCAACTCAAACCATAGTAAATAGCTAGAACTCCAAACACTGGCAATACCAAGTGACAGTAAAGTTATGGAGCAATGTTGGTAGCTATATTAAGTGGCACAGCCATTTTGGTAAAAATTTTCATGTTTCTAATAAAGGTAAAATATTTTCCACTTCTACTCATATATAAATTCTAAAGAAATGAGGGCTTGTTAACCAGAAGACTTATACAAGAATGTTCATAACAGCTTTGTTCATAATAGGCAGAAACTACTCTATATAACAATCAACAGAAGATTAGAAAAATAATTTGCAGTCTATCCAAATGGCAGCTTATTTTAAGGCAAAAACAAATTATTGTACAAAGTTCATAATCTCACAATATGTTGAACAAGTAAGCAAACATAATTTATAGTAAGAATAGCAATGGAGGGTTCAAGGCAGAGAGATGAAAACTGATGGTTATAGAATATCATAAAAATTTGAGCTTTACTATTAAGATCTGTGCATTACATTGTATATAAATTTTCTTTCTTTATAGTGCTAGAGATTAAATGCAGGGCCTCGTACTTACTAAGCACACACTTAATATTACTTGACTACAGCCTTAACCCCTGTAAATTTAACTTCAAATAACAAAGTTCCCAAGATCACATAATCAGTAATGAGATTGAAACTTTGGTCAGTCTTAAACATTTCACTAGAATAGGGTTTGCTTTCCTAATGAATTATATACAATATGAGAAAACTATAAAAAAACTATTCAAAGGTCTGCTACTAAAGTGATCAGAACATTATTTTATTCATAGTATACACAGTGACAAATTGTACTTACCTGAGCACAAAGCATTAACTTTGTGGCGATGTAAATGCAACTGTCAATAGGTTTAAAAACTATTGGAAGCAAATTTTCCTTTTCAGATAACTAATCTGAAAAGTTAAACTAACCAATCAAATAGCTCAGCTGAAGAACATGCTAAGATAAAACAATCAGAACTTGCATTGTGGTATTTCACTGGCAAGAATACACTGGTGAGTACCCTGGGCTGATTAGCATCCCTCGGTTATCATAAACAAATCTCCAGTGGTGGAGCAATTGACAGATGAGGCATAATAGATAAGATGTGAAAATGGTCAATTAATAAGTATGAATCATGCCACGTGATATCATGCCATGGGCAAACTGCATTTATAATATTCAAATGGAAGGAATGCCTGGGAATTGATCCCTGACTTCTCAAGAGAACCAACTGTCTATTAACATTTGAGACTGCGAGTCCAGAAAAAGGGTGGAGGCAAAATCCTTTAAGGAATCCCCAACATTTAAAATAAAGTACACATATTCAGCTTTGGAAATTTGATAATCTCCCCCTAAATCACAGCAAAATAATCACTTAGGTGAAGGTCTAAGGAATTTATGGGAGTAGCAGGTCCCAAACCCAAGGACAAATCTCATTTTGATTACCTGCCTTCCTGTTAGCTGTTCTCACACACTAAGACTGTAGTTCCTCGTTCTCTCAGCAGGGCGGCTCCTGAGGTACGTGAATCTCAATGTTCTAATCCTGGATTCATCAGGAAGGTCCCTTAGTGGGTTTCAGAGATTGAAAAATCCCCTGAATTTTTATGCTAAACTTAGGTCTGTAATTAACATGGTCCCCAAAGTCCCTGGTGTCAGCCAGCCGCCCACAGCCCACCTCCACTCACCTGGATGAGGTCAGCCTCCCGCTCACCAATCACCTCCGGAGTGTGAGAACCAGGGTTTCAGCTGCCGACCACAGCCCACCTTAGCACCAGCAGGCAGCGTAGCACTGGGGAGCCCAGCGGAAGTGGTTCCCAGGACCAATGGACCGGCAGCTCCCCGGTGGTTCCAGCCTCCTTGAGTCAGCCGCTAGGCTGCTCCGGTAGAAGCCTCCCAGCCAGAGCACTGGGACACAGGGAGTCCATTTTCACAAGAGGTACCAGCACAGAGATGTGATTGGACGGTGAGGGGAAGGAGGGAAGAGAAGTTGGAGAAGCTACAGGGTTTAAAGAAAGAAAACTTAACTCTTCTCAGTTACATCTCAACCAAGGCTTCTCTTGAGAGTTGACTGAACCAGAGTTTTTTTGTTGTTTTTTAAGGTACTAGTCTCTAAGGGATGAAGGGAAGGTACTGAAGTGCTTAAGTATAAAAAGGAGCCTCTGGGGGCTGGGGTGATGGATTCGGTACTTGAAGATGCTTGCAAAGCCTACGTGCCTGGGTTCAATTCCTTAGCACATGTGTAAAACCAGACACAAAGCATCACCAAGCATCTGGCATTCACTTGCAGGGGCAAGAGACCATGGTCTATACACACATATACATACATATGTGTGTACAGGTACATATGTACAATATATATGTACACGCACACACATGTAAATAAAAACATTTTTTTAAAAGGGAGCCTTTGGACAATGCTTCAAAATACTAAATAAGGACCCCAATTCTCAATCCATGTAGATCCACGGAGATGGGCCTATAATTTAGCAGCAGAGCACTTACCTAGCATTAGAAGACTCCAGGTTAGATCCCCAACACACAAGAAAGGGGTAAAAATTCCAATGAAAATCCACTTTTATTCAAGTCAAGTGAAGGGGGCCGAAAGCAAAGGTAGTGTGAAATGTAGGAGGTTGGGGGGAGAGCTTCCTCACTATTCTGACCCCACGTCCCTCCCAAGTCCTCAGTGCACGCGTGGAGTCACCTCCTTTGGTCTGGGCCAAGCTTTCGTGCCCACTGAGACACCAAGAGATGAAAAATCATTCTTATCAGCCACACTTGAACCTGTGTCTTCTACTGAGAATAGTCTCTGAACATAATCAGAAATCAGAGCACTGGACTCTAAATCAAGAAAAAGGTACAAAAATGGGACCACTTATTAGAATAAAGCTGGCTTTGAGTTCCATTGAATATATATTCAGATTAAAAATGATAAAGGCTTAAAATTTCTGATACCATGCAATGGAAAAGGAAATTCTCAATGTAAAACTGATTTTGTGGGTCAAATTCTGCATGATGGCTCATGCATATGGGGAAAAAAACCATTACTCCTCAGAGGCTGAGGGAGGAGGATCACAATGAATTTAAGGACAGCCAGCCTGGGTTACAAGAGTGAATTCCAGGTCAACTTGGGCTGAAAGTGAGAGACTATGCCTCAGAAAAAATTACTTAAAAAATTAAAAAGTACAAATGATACAGAGAATTCAACTAAGAAACAATTTGAAAGAAAAAATAAGATAGGTCTGGGATTTTAAAAAATAATTGCTAAGTGACTACTGGGGAAACTCAATGCTTATCAAAGTGCTGAGAAAAAAGTGACTATTGAGTGCTCACACTGAATGAGCCAAAAGAACAGGAAGGAAAGCTTTGAAATGCCATCTTCTAGATATGAAGTGATGCATTCACTACCTCACAGCAACTGACATTACCTGACACAAGCCCTGCACAATATTTGCCCATCAATATTCCATTGTGGATGGTGGAGGAGGGCAAAAAGGGGTGGGTGGGGGAGCCGGGGAGATGGTTCAGCAGTTAAGAAGCCTGAAGGCCTGAGAGGGCCAAGTAGACATTAAAAAAAAAAGTTTACAACTGGTATGCAAACAAAAGGAAAAAAAAACAAAGAAAGAAAAGGGTGCCTTTTTAAATACACACACACTTTTTTATTTGTTTTTGTTTGTTTTTTTGTTTTTCAAGGTAGGGTCTTGCTCTATCTAGCCCATGCTGACCTGGAATTCACTATGTAGTGTCAGGGTGGCCTCGCCTCAAACTCATGGCGATCCTCCTACCTCTGCCTCCTGAGTGCTGGGACTAGAGGTGTGCTCCACATGCCCGGCTAAAAGGGTGCCTTTTAACAGCACCTCACTAAGTATACTTGCATGAGTTAAAGAGAGTTTAAGTCTTCATCTATCAAAGTCAACGTCTAAACATGGCAGAACAAAATGTGAATATATCTACAATAGCAAAATGCAGAACTGTTAAAGGTGGCTAAGTATGGAACAAGGGATGGAAATTTAGAAAAAGGACAGAATACTGCTTTGTATTTCGAAAACTTCTATAGCATTTCATTTCCTAATTATAGATATATATTACTTTGATAATTTTGATAATTTTAATGGCAATCACTCAAACTTATACCTAAAGATGAGAAAGTTAACTGAACACTGGGAGATCTACATTTGGTCTGTAATATTGGTAAGATGTTTGGTAAGAGTATGTATATTTTCAAGTTTTGTATTTAAACTAACTCTACAGTAATTTGAAAAATCAAGCAAAATACAAACTTTTAGAAAGCAATCAAGATAGTTATGACAAAGATGCGCTGAATGAAAAAATAAGACAAAAATGGATTATAAATGCTCTTTGTAAATAGCATAAATCAGAATGGAAAAATTAAGACACATGGATGTTACAAATAACAATGCAAACATCTTCATTCGTTTAGTATCCCAGAAGTAAGAAGACAAAGTGAAATTGTTTCCTAGGTTTTTATTAACTGAACTTTCCATTTCATTCTTTGTGCATTATTCATCAGTATTCCTACATATCCATACATAAAGAACCATATATTGATCAACAGTGGTCACAGTAATATTTTTTCTTACCTACTTTTCATACAGGCTCAGTCCCTTTTGAGCAAATCTATTTCCTTTGTGATTTCTATCTTTAGAGCTTAAAGCTGACCTTTCTTCTCAACTCAAATGTTTTTGATTCTATATTTTGTAGTCTGAACTTTTTATAGCTCACATTAAATTACTTTTGAATATGGTTATGGGGGTAGGCATGTTAAACTCAATCTATATAATGAATGAAAAAATAGGGTCCTTTCCCTCATCAGTTGTAAAATATAAATTAAGAATTATGACAAGAGTGAACAGCATTGTTTTTGTTAAGTGGGTTTGATTCTAAGACTGAAGACTGTTACTACATCTCTATAATAATGGGTGTTATAAATTAACATTTGATTTTTTAAATCTTTTTGTTCACTTCATTGATTTCACAAGAAACAATAAAATTTCAAAATATCAGAGTTGGGATTTGTGATATGTAACAAAGAAAAATAAAAATGCTATTAGAAAACTTGGGGAAAATGTGTTTCATCTTTTAATTCCGAGGAAAGCCTGTGTTATAAACACAAGTATTTTGTTATCCCACGGACAGCAGTGCAGAGCTCAACTGCAACCACTGTCAGCCACTGAGCACAGAGCTCAGACTACAAACAGCCATGTTGGTTATATATCTGATGATCTAAAATCAGAACCACCTTACAAAGCTTAAAACTCCCACTGTCTGGTGAAAATCATGTTATCTCACTGTGATCTACTGCTGCTTTAATGGCTCAAGGAGAAATAAGACCCAATAATTTTTAACCAAAGGTGCCTCATATCCTATTGCTTGTTTTAGAGGATAAACAAACACGATACCAAGACTTAGCACTTAGACATGAAACATGTCAACCCTCTGAAGAATATACTAGAGATAAGCAAAATATTTAGAATGCTTTAATACTTTCAGTTAACACCATTTTTATCAGTAACTGCAATGTTGTAACTTTTAGCGTTTCACATAACTAGTCAATGAAGATTTTTCTGTTTAAAGGGTGAGAGAATATAACAGGAGATACAAAAATGCCAGATTTCACACTTCTGTTAAAAATTTAAAAATCAAAACTATTTCTTCTCTGCATCAAAACTGTACCAAAGACTTGAAGCATGTTTGCTTTAATCCCACGACTCCTCATCAACTGGATTGGGAGCTGGTGAAGAAAACGCTGCTGTATTCAAAGTGGTCTTGCCCTGGTAATTCTTGAAAAAAAAGAGAAAAAGGAATCACTTAGGTTATGACAGCTTGAAAGTCTCACTGCCCAGATTGCTAGTGGAGACTCAAGTTCTCTACCTTGTCTGTCCCAGCACATGCTCACTAGATCTGAGTCATTTGATAAAAAGGCCATAGCAAACCAGGAGTTCTACACTACGCAAAATATTTCAAGTTTTTAGACCACTCATTTTGGGGAACAGAAAAACTTTAAAACATTACACTTCAAAGTATTCCACTAGTAGGCTCACTGGTCCGTCCCAAGGAATGCTACATAAAAACTATCATATAGGCAAGACGTGGAGCCCTACGCTCTAGCGTGTTGTCTTAGTAATGCCATCCAAATTACAAAATTAAAGAATTCAGTAGAAAATTCAGAAGATCCCAAATTAGAATGTAAAGTGGCAGCAAATAAAGGAATTAAAGCATTTAAGTATAACTCAGTTAATTCCTCACCTTTAAAATCCAAAATATAGGCATGAAGATGTTTTAATGAAGTCCCGAATATCAGTTATTTTACGGCATCTAGCACATTTTCAACAAGCAATTGGAAACCAAGTTCTGAATTTTTCCCATTAACTAACCTTTCTCGTGTCAACTGATGCAAATACACTTCCTCCTCTTGTACTACCACTGAAGCCAGAAGGATAGGAACTAAAGGCAATTTCTTCCAACCATGCGGGAACATCCTGTTGAGCCTTTAAAAAAAAAGTAACCTCATATGCTACATGAAATCCCAACGATTGGGAAAGTTTACTTTTATGCATACATTTGAAATGTCTAAACAAACAAGAAAGAAAGACTATCATTAAATTTAAAATGTTTAAACTTAGGGCTGAAGATGGTTAAGGCACTTGTCTGTGAAGTTTAACCCAGGTTTCCCAGTACCCACATAAAGCCAAATGCACAAAATGGTACATGTGTCTGGAGTTCGTTTGGAGCAGCTGGAGGCCCTGGTGTACTCATTCTCTCTTAATCCCAGTACTTGGGAGGCTGAGGTAAGAGTATTGCTGTATTTTCTAGGCCAGCCTGAGACTACATAGTGAATTCCAGGTCAGCCTGGACTAGAGGGAGACCCTATCTTGAACAACAAACAAAAAAAAAATTTAGACTTACATCTGACAGTACTTTCACTAGAGGTTGTGCCAAACTATTATCTGATTCAGGATCGAAGAAAGAAATAGCTCTGCCAGTATTTCCACAACGCCCAGTACGCCCAATTCGATGAACATATTCATCAATGGCAGAAGGAAGATCAAAATTTATAACATGTTGAACATTTTCAATATCCAGCCCTCTGGCAGCTACTGATGTAGCCACAAGAACTGGGCACTTTCCACAGCGAAAATCTCCAAGAGCCTGCTCTCTTTCTCTTTGTTCCCGATCACTTAAAAGAAAAGTAAGTATGCATTAGGAACACTTTTAAGAGACACATTCAAGTTCAGCATGCAATTTATTTTAAGTAAAAATAATAGCATTTAATATAAATGTCTGCTTTCTACATTCCAGATACTATAATAATCCCTCCCAACCCACCATTTTGTCAAGATTTCAACTAGAACAATCATGTCCATTTTCAGATGAGGGAAGAAACAGCTAAAAGAACTAAAACATATAAACTCAGGTGTGACAAAGGTCAAGTCCTTTTACGCTTTCATATTTTGACAAAATAATGATATATAACTATTTGATTACAATGCTTGCTTAAAATAGTTTTAAAGTATAATTTCAAAATTCTACATATTCAATGATTATATTTTAGATTCACCAGTTAAGTACTAAAGTTGTATGGATGTGACATTTGTAAGTCCTCCAAATAAAAAAGTCAGGTGTCAGCTGGGCGTGGTGGTGCACACCTTTAATCCCAGCACTTGGGGAGGCAAAGAAGGGGTAGGAAGGAAGATTGCCATGAGTTTGAGACCAGTCTGAGACTACATAGGGAATTCCAAGTCAGTCTGGGCTAAATCGAGACCCTATCTCAAAAAAGAAAAAAAAAGTCAGGTGTCAAAAACCAATTTAATAGAGAAAATATTTAGATATAAGTGAAATTAATCATTTTAGAAATTTCCATTGCTCATTATAAGGAATTTATGGAAGACCTTTTAACCTGTCCATCCTAT
>PVHP010054491.1:0-10454 GCA_004024765.1 Zapus hudsonius | reverse complement strand
AGAGAGAGAGAGAGAGAGAGAGAGATGAACAGGCACACCAGGGCCTGGTCTTAAACAAACTCAAGATGCATGTTCCACTTTGTGCATCTGGCTTTATGATGGTACTGGAAACTTGAAACCAGGCCATCAGACTTTGCAAGCAAGCTAACTGCTGAGCTACTTCTTCAGTCCTGCTTTGTTTTGTTTGGAGGCAGGGTCTTATTGTAGCCCAGGCTGTACTGGAACTTACTCTGTAGTCCAAGTTGACCTTGAACTCACAGAGACTGTGCTACCTCAGCCTCCTGGAATGCTGGGACTATAGGTGTGAGCCACCATGCCTGGCTTGGCTCTTCTTTTGAGAGCAAATGGAAGTGGGGGTAAAAAGCCCCTTCTCTGTCCCTCAAACTCATTCTTCCAAGGAGTAGGGGATTCCAACTCTGTAAAGACCTGGCTTATGAGGCTGGAGAGATGGCTCTGCAGTTAAAGGCACTTGCTTGCAAAACCCGAGAGCTTGGGTTTCATTCCCCAGTACCCTCATAGAGCCAGATGCACAACGTGGTACATGTGTATGGAGTTCATATTTTCTCTCTTTTCAATATTTTCAATTATTTTCTTGAGAGACAGACACAGAGAGAGAATGGGCACATCAGGGCCTCTATCCACTACAAATGAACTCCAGATGCATGCGCTACTCTGTGTATCTGGCTTTACTTGGGTCCTGGGGAACTGAACCCTGTCCAGGCTTTGAAAGCAAGGGCCTTTAACTGCGGAGCCATCTCTCCAGCTCATCTCTCTTTCCTCCTCCTCCTCTTCCTCCTCCTCTTCCTCTTCCTCCTCCTCCTCCTCCTCTTCTTCTTCCTCCTCCTCCTCCTTTTTCATTTTTTTTAAGATAGGGTCTGGGGCTGGAGAGATGGCTCAGCGGTTAAGGCACTTGCCTCCAGTGCCCAAGGCCCCGGGTTCAATTCCCCAGGACCCACATATGCCAGACCCACAAGGTGGTGGCCCTGGTGCGCTCTCTCGCTCTCTGTCTCTGTCTCTCTCTCTCTCTCTCTCTCTCTCTGCTTGACAATGAATAAATAAAATATTTAAAAAAAAAAGATAGGGTCTGGAATCCACTTTGGAGTCTCAGGCTGGCCTTAAACTCTCTGTGATCCTCCTACCTCTGCCTCCAGAGTGCTGGGATTAAAGGCATGTGCCAATCATGCCCCGCCCATCTCTCTTTCAAATAAATAAAAAATATTCACAAAAGAAGCTCTGTGTTCTAAAGCAGCTCTCATCCTGGCTTAGGTGTGGACCACAATGCCATTGTGGATGTACTGACCAATCGAAGCAGAGAGCAGAGGCAGCTCATTTCTCGAACCTTCCTGGAGCGTACTAAACAGGTGAGACCATTTTGGCCCAGGGTGGGGAGGCCCCTGGAGAACTTGGGGCACAACAATAAAAAAGCACCTGCCTCCTGCCTGAGCTGAAAACCAGCCAAACCTCCCCAAGACTGTGGGGACCTCCCCCCTCTTCTGGCAGGACCTGCTGAAGTCTCTGCGGGCAGCCCTCTCGGGCCACCTGGAGAAGGTCGTGGTGGCCTTGCTGCAGCCTGCAGCCCAGCTTGATGCTCAGGAATTGAGGACAGCCTTGAAGGTACCTTCTCTGGAGTGGACTGAGGACACCACTGAGAACAGAGAGGGGGACATTACCCTTGACACTCCAGAGGGTAGACTTGGAAGAAGCCCTTGACCCTCCATGTTGACCCTTAGATGGACAAGTGGCACGGCCCCATCTCAGAGAGGCACCCCCATTTCTTGTAGGCCCCAGTTTCTGCTCAGGAGGTGGCTCTGGAGATTCTTGCCACCAGAACCTCACCGCAGCTTCAGGAGTGCCTGGCAATATACAAGCATGGTGAGAATATGCAAGAGGCCCCCAAGAGCTGGAAGGGGGTCTGTCAGATAGCCCACTCCTCTCCACAGTCCCTACAGGCCTCTGGGCACCCAAAGGACTAAGCTCTGTTCCCCTAGGGGTCTCTCCTCCTCCCTGCCACTGCCTTGTCTTCCCAGGGGAGAGAGCCACATGTGATCATTAAAGAGAGAAACAATGATTAACCATCTTAGTCTAGGGCTCCAGGGCAAATTTCAGAGTAATGACACCAGAACACTAGAACAGTCCCAAAGGTACCCACGACACCTTCCCAGCCCCTAGCTGTCGGCCACCACCCCATAGCCGGAGCCTAGGGAACAGGTGGAAACCTCCCTAAGTCTTGGGTGTCACCCAGCAGGTCTTGCTGGCCCTGTTTGGCTGCCACTTGCTCGCCCACTAATTTGGGACCAGCCTTTGCCATCTTCATCTCCTCATCCCTTTTCCTTTGCTATCTTCGATTCTCCTTTGATGTTTAACCTTGGCCTGTGTTCTTACTTTGTTTTTATGAGGCAGGGTTCCACTCTAGCCCAAGCTGACCTGGAAGTCCCTAGTTGGCTAATGATCTCCTCCTTGGCCTCCTGAGTGCAGGGAGTAGAGGTGTGAGCCGCCTCACCCAGCTCTTGGCCATGTTCTTAATCCCTCTCCTACCTCTCTCGCCTCTTGCTTCTAGTCTTTTCTCTCCTCCCTCTCTTCCCTTCATTTCCTTCCTTCTTTTTGACAGTAGCTCAGGCTGGCCTCAAACTCGTCAGGGAGTCAAAGCCAGTGTAAAAATCCTATCCAAGTGCTGGAACTGTAGTATGAGCCACCATGCTCGGCATCATGTTTTCTTGTCAAGCAATCTACCACTGAGCTATAACCTCAGCTAATGGTTTTTATCTTATTCCCGAGGCAGGGTCTCACTGTAGCCCAGGCGGATCTGGAATTCACTGTGCAGTCTCAGGGTGGTCTTGAACTCATGGTGATCCTCCTAATGTTTTTTGTTTCTCTTTTTTATTTTTTTAAATATTCATTTTCAAGCAGAGAGAAATAGAGATAGGTAGATAGATAGATAGATAGATAGATAGATAGATAGATAGATAGATAGATAGATAGATAGATAGATACAGAATATGCACCTTGTGGGTCTGGCTTATGTGGGTCCTGGGGAATTGAACCCAGGGCCTTAGGCACTGGAGGCAAGTGCCTTAATCATTGAGCCATCTCTCCAGTCCTGTTTCTCTTCGTTTTATGCCTCTCCAATCAATCTGATTCATATTTGAATTTACGAATCCTTTTTCCTTGGACATTGAATGGAGGGCCAGGCTTTACAATATGGGCTTCCCTGTCCGTCAGTGCCTGGTGGCCACCACGCTAGTCATGGGCAGCATGCCCAGCAGACTGGTGTTTGGAATGAAGCTGTTCCACACCTCACAGCTGAGGGAGGTTTTCAGAGGTCACAATGGCATCTTAGGCATGAACATCAGGCTCCTCGAGAGAGCTCTGCTGGCAAGGCTCAATGGGCAAGGCATTTGACAAGTGCCGGGCTCCTGACCCCACCTTAGATTTCCAGGTGGAGGCCGAGGAAGACATCAAGGCTGGGACCAGTGGCATCTTGAGGGACCTGCTCCTAGCCCTGGGAAAGGTGAGGACAGTTGTGTAAGGGCAGGGAGGAGTGGGGAGCAGGGAGCTCTTCTGTCCTGTGACAGACCAAGGAGGGCTTCAGGGACACCAGGGTCTGTGTTGTTGGCCTGGAGTCAAAGACCTGCCTTTGACTCCTACCTCATCTTAGGGGGGCCGGGAGAAACACTCTGGAATCATTGACTACAACTTGGAAGAACAGGACGTCCAGGTAGGCAAAGGCGTTTAGGAGTTCCTTCTTCACCATATCTCGAGGCTAGGGACCTATGTACCCCAATGCCTGCTTAGCCACTTCCTCTGAATTCTTGGGAAACAGCTCATCAGCTGACAACTTTCCTTATGGGCACTAGCTCAGGGAAGCCTCCCCTGACCCTTCCTTGGGGATCACTGAACTCCTTGGGGACCATGACTTTGCTAAATTTAGGGAATAAAGTGTCAAGGGCAGAAGCCCCTCCATTAGCCCTGTCTGTTCAAAAATCAGTCAGAAGGGTTAAGTCCACCTTTCTACCCTCGGCTCCATTTCCACCATCATGACAGCGATGGCTCCCAAGCTCTAAATCCACCATTCTGTCTCCCTCTCACCTGATTCCTCCCACCCAGGCACTACGGCAGGCCGAAGGACCCAGCACAGAGGGGCCATGGGTCTCAATATTCACCCAGCGCAGTCCTGAACACCTCATCAGAGGTACACCCAAGCCTTCTTGTCCCTCCAGCTTGTTCTGTTGGTGAATGTAGGATAGTGGGGTCACCCTGTGTGGTCCTCCCCTGCTCCTTTCTAACCATCCCTGCATCCACACTGCACCACAAGTGTTCCATCGGTATCAGCGCTGCACTGGGCAGGAGATGGAGGAGGCTGTGCGGAACCGCTTCAATGGAGACACCCAGGTGGCCCTGCTTGGCCTAGGTAGGGACCTGCTCCAGATCTATGGAGAAGGGGGCTCTCTCCTGAGATGGGAAACTGTGGTCCTAACGATGCCCTTCCATTTTTGTTTCCAGCCTCTGTGATGAGGAACACACCACTGTATTTTGCTGACAAACTTCACCAAGCCCTCCAGGTGAGAGGCAGATTCTTTCCCTCTTTCAGAATCAATTTTGGGGCAGGTAGGACTTCCAGGCTGCTACTTGGCACAATCTCAGCTGCTTTGAAACCTACAGTAGCTCTCACCCCTGCACTTGTCTTTTTTTTTTTTTTTTTTTTTTGGTTTTTCAAGGTAGGGTCTCGCTCTAGCCCAGGCTGACCTGGAATTCACTGTGTAGTCCTCCTACCTCTGCCTCCCTAGTGCTAGGATTAAAGGCGTGCGCTAACACTACCAACTTATTCCAACAGTCTTGTCATGGATTAGATCCACAGGACAATGAAAGTTTGGGCCATTAAAGTCTGTGTTTGTCCAGTAGCAGTTGTGATCAGAGGTAAAGGTAATAACACTGTTTTTTCTTTCTTTCTTTGAATAAGATAGAGAGGCAGAAAAAGTATGGGTGCGCCAGGCCCTCCTGCCACTGCGCCTGAGCACCAGACACATGGGCCACTTTGCATCTGGCTTTACCTGGGTCCTGGGGAATCGAACCCAGGCCTTCAGGCTTTGCAAGCAAGTGTCTTTAGCCACTGAATCATCTTTCCAGCCCTGTGATAATTCTAGAAAGAGTAATAAAAGCTGGGCACAGTGGCACATGCCTGTAGTCCTAGTACTCCTGAGACAGAGGCAGCATGACTGCCTTAAGTTCAAGGGCAGCTTGTCCTATTCTGAGATCTAGGCCAGCCAGGGCTACATAGGAGACCTTGTACTTGCAATAGGTGCCTTACTCTGCACATTATCTATATTTCAATTAATTCTCACAACCATACACCATTTTTAAAAAATATTTTGAGAGAGAGAGAGAGAGAGAGAGAGAATGAATAGGCATATCAGGGCCTCTAGCCATTGCAAACAAACTCCAGATGCACATGCCACCTTGTACATCTGGCTTTATGTAGGTACTGGGGGACTGAACCTGGGTCCTTAGAATTTGCAGGCAAGGCCCTTAACTGTTGAGTCATCTCTCTAGCCCTTCCTTTGGTATTTTGAGGCAGGTCTCACTTAGCCCAGGTAGATCTAGAACCAGGCCTCCAAGTGATTCTCTTCCTTGGCCTTTAATCCCAGCATTCAGGAGGCACAGGGAGGAAGATCCAGGTGAGTTCAAGGCCAAGTTAGAGGAAGTATGAAATAGAGGTTATCATTTTGATAGCCTTCTGATTTATGCCCATTGATCACTATTTATGGACAATCTATGTAAGGACTTGTTCTATATCTAGGGACTTCTATTATTTTTTGTTCTTTCTTATTCAAGGTAGGGTCTTACTCTAGCCTGAGTTGACCTGGAACTCTGTAGTGCAAGGCTGGCCTCTAACTTGTGGTGATCCTCCTACCTCTACCTCCTGAGTGCTGGGACTAAAGGCACACACCACCACACTAAATTAAAATTTTTTTTTTTCAGCTGGGCATGGTGGCAGCACTTGGGAGGCAGACGTAGGAGGATCGCTATGAGTTCGAGGCCACCCTGAGACTACAGAGTGAATTCCAGGTCAGCCTGGGCTAGAGCGAGACCCTACCTCAAAAAACAAAAACAAAAAAAAATTTTTTTTCATTCATGAGAGAAAATGGGTGTGCCATGGCTTCTTGTTGCTGTTGCAAACAAATTCCAGACACGTGCTTCATTTTGTCATCGGCTTTATGTGGATACTGGGATAATGAACCCAGGCCAGCAGGCTTTACAAGCAAGGACCTTGAACCGCTGAGCCATCTCCCCAGCCCTAGAGATTTCTATCTTGACAGCAGATTATTATGCTTGATGAAAAGGCCTGGGCCATTATGAGTCAACATCAAGATTCATTGGAAAGCTGTGGTTATCTGTCTGAGTTCCTGTCATAAAAACAAATTTGTGGGCTAGGAGTATAGCTCAGTGATAGAGAACTTGCCTAACGTGTGTGAGACATATTCATAAGAGCCAATGAGCTTGTATCTAACAGTAAATGGTTATTTAGTACTTTGGGATTATAGAAGTAGTAGTCAGAAAGCTGGGTGTGGTGGCCTGTGCCTGCAATCCCACGTTTAGAGAGAAGGAGGATCAAGAGCTTAATGTTACCAGGCGTGGTGGCACACACCTTTAATCACAGCACTTGGGAGGTAGAGGTAGGAGGATTGCTGTGAGTTCCAGGCCACCCTGAGACTACATATTGAATTCCAGGTCAGCCTGAGCTACAGCGAGACCCCACCTCAAAAAAACAAAAACAAACAAGGGCTGGAGAGATGGCTCAGTGGTTAAGGTGCTTGCCTGAGTAGGCTGATTACCTGAGTTTGATTCCCCAGTACCCACATGAAGCCAGATGCACAAAATGGTGCATGCATCTGGAGTTCATTTGCAGCAGCCAGAAGGCCCTGGAGCGCCCATTCTCTCTACCTCTCTCTGTCTTTCTCTGCTTGCAAATAAATTAATAATTTTTTTTTTTTGGTTTTTCGAGGTAGAGTCTCGCTCTAGCCCAGGCTGACCTGGAATTCACTTTGTAATCTCAGGCTGGCCTCGAACTCACAGCGATCCTCCTACCTCTGCCTCCCGAGTGCTGGGATTAAAGGCGTGAGCCACCACGCCCGGCTTAATAATTTTTTTAAAGTGCTTGAATGCAAAGTCTGACAGCCCAGGTTCCCCAGTACCCACATAAAGTCAGATGCACCAAGTGGCACATGTCATTGCCCACTGCCCGCGGGGGCAATGATAAAACACACACACACACACCGCTGATGGGTGGAAGAATGCGCGTTCTCTCTTTATCGCTCTCTCAGATCTCATCCTCATACCTCTCTTCCATAAATGAAACCAGAATATATAGAGCTCCTTGCCAATCAGGGAGCTATTGGTCTATGATAAGAACCTGTGAGCATGATGTGCAAATAGCCAATCAGGATTACCTCCTGGAACCTATTAAGCCAAGCCCCTCTTGGCAAGCTGTCATGTGCCATCCTGAGAGTAAGCCAGAGTGTGCCTCCGTGGGCCCCCAAAGGCTTTCGCCCCCGACAGGCACACACACCTGGAGTTCATTTGCAGTGGCAAGAGGCCCTGGTACACTCATGCTCGTTCTCATTTTTTTCTCTCTTCTTATAAACAAAATTTAAAATATAAAAATTTAAAAAGCTAATCAGGCATGGTGTCACATGTCTATAATCTAAGAACTGGAGAGGTGGAAGGAGAAGGACCAAGAGTTCAAGGCTAGCCTGGGCTACATGAGATACTTCTCTCAAAAAAACCAAGCCAGGTGTGGTGGCACATGCCTTTAGTCCCAGCATGGGTAGGAGGATCCTGAGTTCGAGGCCAGTCTGGGGCTCCAGAGTGAGCTAGAGTGAGGCCCTGCCTCAAGCAAACAAAAAAATAACCCAGGCCCAGACGGCAGTTGGAGGCTTGCTCGAGCACTTGCCTAGCATGTTCAAGACCTGATGCCCCAGGAACACAGAAGAAGGAGGGAAGGAGAGAGGGAGGGAAGGAGGGAGGGAGAGCCCAAGTTGTCCACAAAGAGTGGTTTTCCCTGTTGCTTCATCTTTCATGAGGATGCACAAAGATGACTTTGGCCCCGAGAGAATGGACACTTCTTTTCCTCAGCTCCATCCTCTACTTCCTACAGCTGCCTTCCACACATGCTCAGCTGTTTCCTTCCATTCATCCCCGTGCTCCTTCCTTTACCAGGAAACTGAGTCCAACTGCCAGGCGCTGCTGCGCATCCTTGTTTCCCGGAGTGAGGTGGATCTCCTCAGCATCCGAGCGGAGTTCAAGAAGAAATATGGGAAGTCTCTCTATTCTTCTCTCCAGGTGAAACTTGTCTACTTCTAAGCCTGAAGCCCTGGCGTCCCCCACTCCCCTGCCCTCACACCATGCACTCCTGAGCTTGGAGTGCAGGATTCCAGCCTCCAGAGGAGCTATGGCCCAGGGAGGGGCTGGAGTGCTGAGGCTTGGTGGTGGTGATGGGTCTAACTCTGACCCCTTGCCTGCAGGAGGCAGTAAGAGGGGACTGCCGCTTGGCCCTACTGGCCCTGTGCAGAGCTGAAGACCTCTGAGACCTAGCCCTGCCCCCAGGTGACAGCAGTCAAGGATCTGGGACTCCCTCCATGGAGGCCTTCCTCTCACGGATGCATGCGTCTCCTTGAGGCTCAAACTGTCTGGACCTGGCAAGCTCTGTTTGGGGTGAGGTGATGGATCTTGGGTACTGTCCCACTCATCCTTCCTTGCCAAAACAACTGGGTCATAGTTGAATTTTCTCTGTCGTTTATCTTCCCTGACTGAAGTTTTGGTGGAGCAGAACATGGACCACCTTTTATGTGCCCGTCCTGTTCCCCAGGAACCCTATTTTGCTCCAGCACTGCAGTTATCAACACCTCCCTCCCCGGACCTTATTCTCTTCCCCAGGAACTTTCAGGCAATAGGCACTAGGGGGTAAAAGTAGCAAAGGACCACTATGTGAACTGGGAAGCAAGAAGAGGATCAGTTGCCCTCCCAGCCTGGGAGGTCTGCTAAAGACCCCCAGATTCAGCTGCCCATGCAGGAATTTGGAACAGTACTTCCCAGGAGGGAAAAGGCAGGTTTTGGTGTCCCCTGCTGGCCTCATGAGAAATGACAGGCAACCTCTCCCTCCCCCTTTCACTTTCCTCAATTGAGTTAAACTTTGCTGTTCCTAGGTAAGACAAACAACGGATCTCAGGAAAGAAGTTTTATTTCCAACCCCTTAGGACGGCATTAAAAATAAGAGAGCTGGAAACCCAAAGCAAACCCTGAAACAAACGGAGACAGGCCTGCTGAGTATTCAGCAGCACCCAGGCAGTCAAGGAGGGGTAAGAGGCATTCTAGAATTTCTAGACAAGGACCTCACCCAGGAACCTGAGCCTGTAGTCACGTGACTATTCTGGGCCAGGGCAGACAGCAGCACGGAGAGGCAGGGACATTACCCAGTGTGGCACTGACTTTTTATCCTGCTCATCTCAGGGTTGAGGTGAGAGGCCTTCAATCAGATTCGTCCCCTGCCTCTGGAAGAGGGTTGGGTCCACATGTCATGGAGTCAGTGGAAGAGCTAGAGCAGAACACAGTCTGACTCAGCCTTCGACCTCTGTCGCCGTTCCCCAGCTTGTCGTCCAGTTGTGGGTCCTCTCCCCTGTATGGGATTTAGCCATTGGTCATCCAAACCTTGGCAGAACCCAAGGACAGAGAGGGCTCAGGATCAGAAAGGGTATCAGGGGAGAGGGTCAGGCGCAGCTGAGGGCCCGGCCTGCTAAGAGATGCGCACTGGCTCACCTGGGGGGAGGCAGCCCCTGTCTGTACAGGCTGAGGGGCTTGCTGCTGTTGATACTCCTCTTGTTGAAGTTGCTGGGCCAGTTCCAGATCACTGAGGCCTTGTGGCTGCTGCTGTAGAGACAAGGCGATCAGATAGTCCTAGAGAGAACAAAAGTCACAAGGTGGGCTAAAGATTCAGGCTAGATTTGTCAATCAGGTTTCCTTCAAAATGTGTAAGGCACACAGCCAAGTGCATTGTCTGTGGTGCAAGAACAAGGAGGTATTCCTCGTCACTGAAGGAGCCTTGGTCCCCAGACAACAGAACACTGCAGCTCACATATGGCAAATGAGCTGTGCACCCTTCACAGAGGCCCCACGCACCTGGTCCACCTGCAGCTGCTCCTCTGGGGAGCCCCCTCCACCTTCTGCTCTGGTGCTCTCCCCCAGGGAGTGACTGAGGCGGAAGTCAGAGGCGCAGAAGCAGCTGTCCCCATCCACATTGTGCAGGCTCTCCCACACGACCTGCTCCTCCTGCAGAAAGCCCTGGTCAGTGACCAGGAGATACAAGTGACCCTGAGAAGAAAGAGCCAGGGATGGGAATGAAGTTCAGGGAGGGAGTATGTCTCATATACACAAGTCTCTGGAATTGATTCCCCAGCAAGGGC